>OZ020173.1:10143017-10450517 GCA_963971145.1 Sussaba pulchella | reverse complement strand
CTCCATTAGTTTTCGAAAACCGTTGCAGCGTCAGTGCGTCGGTTAGCGTCGATTGGTGTGGACGTGTTTTTCGTGTGGGTCCAGCGGACCCAGTGTGACCATAGTGTCAGAAAATCGAAAAAAAACGTATTAAAAAAATTGGGTTTTTATCATAAAATTGTGCTTAACAACGTAAGTATCAGTGCTCAGACTATTGTATATTTTTTATTTTGCCAGAAAACAATTTTTATTGCGTTTTTATAGATGGCATATAATTTGAGGACACGAAAAATCGCGAAGTCTCTCCGAGATGAGGACGAAGCCTATGAAATATTGGGCACAGATGCCATTGGCTGGCTGTGCCATTCACATACGTCAAGTCTACGAAGCAATCACTGGCCACTTAGAGTTTTTTTTGGAATGCTTGACATGGCAGCTGTCAACGCACGCATTTCGCTCGAATGCAAATTGGTGAACGACGGCAACACGAAAAGACTGACGGCAGAAGAGTGCTTGGATGCATCGGTAATGAACCTCGTCACGCCGCACCTGATACGTCGTTCCAAGGAACCGACGCTTCGCGTTGCTCTGCGTGCAGGCATCAGCCCCATTTTGAACTGAGATGTAGAGCCTGTTGCTGAGGAAAGAGTCGATCATCAGAGTCCGTCATGTTTCCGGCCGATGTGTGACGAGCATCGGGCATATATATAAATTGTTTGCGCTGGCCAGGACTAAATTGTCAAATTTCACTAAGTTTTTGTTCTTCTTGTAATGTATCATAAAATATACACTTTTTTAAATAAAAAACACTGTTTTCACTTTATTTCATATCCTCAAAGTCGATTTATCTCATTTTAGAAGTAGCATTAAAATTGAATTTTTTTAGTAAAAACAAGTTATTGTTCAAAAAAATTTATTCTCGCGTTTGTTTGTCAAAAACAAATTATTGAAAAAAAAAAATTGGATTATAAAGAGGAGGTCTTAAACTTCATTCTCGTACAAGATTGAAGTCAATACATGAAAAAGAACGCAAATGGCAACTGTTTTTCTGCGTAGGGTCCGCTGGACCCATTGTGACCAATACGTAATTTTTTGGAGGTGTGACCATTACGGGTTAAAAAAATGAAAAATTATGTGAAAATATAAAAACGGTCAATTATTATTTCCGGATTCGGAACATGAATGGGGTGCCGCCAAGATTGAGAGCCACTGTTTTGGGCGAGCGCCGTGCCGCTAGGGGAGCCGAATCGAGACTGAGCCGAGTTGGCACTGCCGCGGGGTAGAACGCCCGAACGACACGAGATCGAGCGGAGCCGAGTTGGGTCGGTGTCGAGTCAGCACTGGGCCGAGTCGCCACGAGCTAGGCGTCTAGGCGAGGCCAAGATGGGACCGGAGCGAGTTGGCGAAAACAGACTTGCCATCATCCCAGGTTTTACTCTAGATCCTGATGAATATACCATCGGCTGGCAATGTTCTCGGTGCATTTGTGTTCGTTCTGCTATTCTGCAATCATCTTCCTCGTTTGTCCAAGAACACCTCACCGTGCCAGACACTTACTACTATGTCTACCTCTGCGAACACAAGCCCGTAGATCTTTCCCAGCATCACTACTGTCTGATGAGTTGTAGAGGGCAGGAAAACTTCTCCCTTCTTGAGCCGAACTGCTCTTTGTTCGACTTTCTCTGTTGTTTTGAAGATGAGATTTGAGTCAGTGATCCCTGTTTTGAGTCCGCGATGATGGGGCAATATTGGTCTCTGGTGTTCGGGCGACCTTGCAGAGCTCGTGTAAAAACTCCACAGCTCGCATCATCGCTGCTACTTCCCCTGTTTTTTTTCTTTTGACGTATCAAACCTTCCTTTCCACCAAATGTCGATATTGCAATCTTCACTGCAGTACTCTCTGAGTCCAGATCTGCGCTGAAGGGCAGGATAATCGCGAAGTTCTATGGTGTTTTTCAGATCTGTTGTTTCTCAGAGTTGAACTGCAGTGAAGATGTTCTATTCCCAGGCAGAGTTCGCAACGTTATGGAACTCTTTCTGGATCCATCACATCTATACTGGCTCTACAGAACTTATAGCTCTTTGGCCACTCGGCACTCCCTGCATCTTTGACAACCTTTTTGAGGGCTTTGATCTCTTTGCACATTTGAGCAATGCTCAGTTTTACAGAAGGCCACTTGAATCTCTCGCCCGCTGTTGTTTATTGACCAATCCATCTTTCTTCTTCCACTTGCTAGACCTATGATCAGTGAGCTTGTTTAGTAGGATTTTAGAGCTCAGGTGCGCAATGTTTGACAGCGAAAAGAAGCGATCCTGCGGCAATGTGATCCTAAACGAGTTATTTTTAAAAAATTACGCAAATTTTTTTTTCTGTGACATCATTGATCCATATCGAGATTCTAATGGGTCGTTATGAAATATATATTTTTACATAGAATTTAAAAAAAATTTAGAGCCGTATGAGGCATCTGACACAACATTCTTCACGTGTCGTAGCATTCGGTCTATGTGAATCAACGGATCTTCAATCCCGATGGTCCATTGTCTTTGTTAGAAAGCTCATTCTGATGTGAATATGGAATGTTTTTCTGTGAGCTCCCCGAGTATTGTAGCGATTTATAAGGTTAACAAAACAAGTTGTGTGGAGAAACAGGTAAATATCATAATTTTACTTTGCCTCGCATCCCAAATCCGCACTTCACACCGGAATGGTGTCCCGTGCAAACAAGCTGAGACGTCGGAATCTGAGATCGGTCGAGTCCTTCAGTCAGAAAGCTACGACAAACGAGGAAAAATGTATTGTCAGGAAACGACTTACAAAGGTAGAAGTTGGAATAATTTGCTTCGTTGGTGAATTTACGATTTTTTTTCCGTTTTTGTTTTACTGCATATCATAGATTATTTTTTCTAATTTTGGAGGAAAATACCGTGAAAACGCAAAAAAAAATTACGCAAAGAAAATCGATGCATATCCCACAGCGTATACAATTTTATGTTGTTCGTCGGTTGGTTGTTTGTTGTTCGACTCGTTGCGGTTTCTAAAATTAAAAACATACTTTGCATCAGATGATGTTGAGAATCGGAGTTATTTATTGCAAGACATAATCCATAAATTCGCGTCAATGTCACTGTTATTTCACCATATGGCTCCAAAATACATTTCTTATTTCGGAGGCAAACAAAATCTGTACCACCTTAACATAAAAATAATTCAAAACCGGTCAGTATAACAGGTGTCATTCTGACGTCTTTGAAATGCTTCGCGTAAAAACTGTTGAGCGTATACGTGATGCAGTGCGGCACGATAACAGTGATGAGTTGCCATCTGTATTGATTAGAAGTAACGACTGCATGGTCGGAGCGTCGTTACCTCCTAGCAGCCACCGCGTTACGGTTTACATCTCGGTCGCAAGCCCTGGCTTTGCGATAATATTTTTATTATTACGCGATCGCAGCTAAACTCGGAAGAAAAAAAAGTCTTGGGCTAAATGAAAACGTTTTGATGACATTGATGGAGAGTCGCACGGAATTAACTACTTTGAAACCAAGGATACCAACAACCATAGCTAACTCAGCGAAACACCGACCTATCACTTGTCTGCCAACGATACACAAGATACTGACGTCCGTCAGTACGCAGAAGCTGTCGGAGCACACAACGCGCAACGATATAATCGATGAGGAGTAAAAAGGGTGTTGCAACGGAGCCAGAGGATGCAAGTTCAATTGATAATAGATGCGGAGATAACGCACCCAGCCAAGATCAAACCACTGCGCGTTCATCGAATATCAAAAGGCCTTCGACAGTGTGACTCACTCATGGTTGGCACACGTGCTGCGAATCTATGAAGCCGATTCCAAGCTTATACGGTTCCTGGACACGATACTAAAGAACTGGAGCACGTCACTTAGCATCGAAACGGACGCGAAAAACATCACGTCCCAATCGATACAGATTCGGCAGAAGATATATCCGGGTGCCTCTTTGCGTGCTTTCAGGTTTGGCCGGCTTTGGCCCTACTGCCCCCTTGCTGAACGACCCAAGATACGGATACCGGATCGCCTAAACAGACCCACACAAAATCACTCATCGACTATACATAAGTGGTCTTAACCTACTAGCAGTACCAAGAGTTTCACGCAACCACCTGCTCCGTATAACAGAAATCTTCAGCGCCGATAAAATAACATTTGGACTAGACAAACGCAAGAAGAGTATTATTAAAGCAAAACAGTCTCAGCAAGAAGACTACGTACTGGATGACAACAACAATCGTGTAGCAGCAATGGAGACCGGGGAAGACTATAAGTACCTGGGATACAGACAGAAGACAGGAATCGAACCAGCAAACGTTAAGAATGTGCTAAGGAAGCGGTACAAGGAGAGGCTAACGAGAATACTGGAGACGGGGTCGAAGGCAAGGAACAAGACCATTGCGATCAACACGCTTGCAGTGGCCGTGGTGCCGTACTCTTTCGGAACAGTCTCATGGACCAACACCGATCTGAGAGCTCTCAATACCCTCACGCGATCACAGTGCTACAGATACAGAATACATCACGTACAATCGGCAGTAAAGAGATTCACTATGGACAGAGTCAAGGGAGGAAGAAGGTTCATAAGAAACGCAAACTACAAGCAGGTAGGCGACCTGAGAAAATACTTCATCGAACGAGTGCAGACCAGCAAGGTTCACCGATCGAGAGTCCACGTGACCACAGCAGTTACGCCATTAGGATTCACGAACGCCGGATACGACCCAACCCCCATCATCATAGCGCAAAGCGCAAAGAAGGACAATTGGAAGCGAAAACCGCGGCATGGCAAGCATCCGCATCATCTTGCGCGCCCGTACGTCAATCAACAGACGTTCGAAATAAAGCTAGTGTGAGGGGATATCTATGTCATCAAGGACCCCAACACAACGTCCGACAAATACAAGCTGTGCAATCAGCACATGGACGACATCATCCATTGAAAAAATCATCCACCAGCAACGAGCCCTTCAGCACTGCCTTGTGCAGCAGCACACGCCTACACACAAATATCATCTGTTGAACGTCCTGGAGAATGACAATGTCGAACTATACTAGGATTCAGATCTCGATACCCAGTACGACGAACATACACGAGAAAATAGTAAAGAATTTCGAGAAGTGCGTTCAGTTGGCGGAGGAGATTAAAGACATGTGGCGGCTGTATCGAGTCAAGATAGTATCGACCATTCCATCAACTACCGGAGTCGTACCGCACTGCATCCAGCAGTATATATACCATGCAACTACAACCGAACACATACCCACAGCTACAAAAATCAGTTATAATAGATACATGTTCAATAGGGTGGACCTTATTTGGGGTGTTGTTGAATTTCGACAACTGCATCCCCCAGATAGGTTCGAAATAAATTAAAAAAAATATGTGCAAAACCCCAGCCCCGTAGTTCAATGCGAAGACGTGCCTGTAAGCTCGTTTTCTTTCCGATTTTAGTAACTTGGGATTTTCAGACTATTTCAGTAATTATTTTTTCGAGTTGTCCCTAAGCAGGGAAAAAATTCTTGATTTACATAAATCTATTCTTAATTGGTATATCTCCGTGTAGAGATTTTCACAAGGCGTTATCACAACCCTTACGCTCCCCACCCCTCTTCTCTTATACGAGACGGCAAATTGATTAAAATCGACTACCTGTTTTTATCATAATGTACTATTTCCTACATGTAGTCTTTTTTTCCACAAACTTATGATGCAAATAGGACTGACTTTCAATGGGTAAAATACTGTAACGGATCGAGCGGCTAAAAACAGGTAGTCGATTTTAATCAATTTTCCGTCGTATATAATAGAAAGGGGGTGGGAAGCGTAAGGGTTGTGATAACGCCTTGTAAAAAATTTCACACGTAGATATACCAATTACGAATAGATTTATGTCAATCAAGAATTTTTTCCCTGCTCAGGGACAACTCGAAAAAATAATTACTTAAATAGTCTGAAAATCCCACGTTACTAAAATTGGAAACAAAACGAGCTTACAGGCACGTCTTCGCATTGAACCACAGGGGTGGGGTTCTGCACATATTTTTATTTATTTATTTCGAACCTACCTGGGGGGCGCACTTGTCAAAATTCAACAACACCCCAAATAAGGTCCACCCTAATGTTCAATCACACAAAAGTTCTTAAATGTAAGAGTTCCTGAATCATAAAACTATGTAAAATAGCAGTTGTAAAGAAAGAACGCTTGACTTTGGTCCACGATTTTTTCTACCATTTACAAAACGATATGTCTGAGACAGATGTAGAATAATAATAATAATAATAATAATAATAATAATAATAATGATAATAATAATAATAATAATAATAATAATAATAATAATAATAATAATAATAATAATAATAATAATAATAATAATAATAATAATAATAATAATAATAATAATAATAATAATAATAATAATAATAATAATAATAATAATAATAATAATAATAATAATAATAATAATAATAATAATAATAATAATAATAATAATAATAATAATAATAATAATAATAATAATAATAATAATATTTTAGCCAGGTTCGAAGGCAATAAGATTAGGACTATATGTTTGAAAATATCGTGTTTTTCAATTGCAGCAAGTTGCTGCTAGCGCAGCACTGCCCCCAAGTCAGCTGAGCAAAGCGATTTCACGGATAAGCACGGAGTATCGATTACAGTTCGCGTGGCCGAAACGATCCCATCTGACTAACGGCGATGCGGTTCCACCAGTAGCGGCGGCCGGGGGTGCAGGTGGGGCAGCTGGTCTGCCGAGAAAGTCCCTCAGCATGGGGGCTCTGAAACAAGGTGTCGTCCCATCGGGGCCAGCACCCGTACACAAGAAGAGACCAGGTGACGTCGATCACAAGCGTGACGGTAAAACTGTCTTGCCATTACGACTCGATGTCTTCCACATGTATCGGCTAAAATAATGTTTCTTTCGTTCTTGCCTAAAGTCGGAAAACTGATTTCCATTGCTTCCTAATAATAGAAATAATTATGCCAGAATATTTTTGTCAAACCGCACAGAGTTTGTCCTTTTATGCCAAACTATAATAGAATTTGGATGAGAATTTTTTGAACGCCAAAAAATTATTATCAATTATATTATTTTCCATCATTAATAATACGTTAGATATTTATTTTTGTCAAGTGAGCTGAGACACCCTGTGTATATTTATTAATTTCTATCTTATATATATAATTTCAATTTCAATATTCAGCGCCCAATTTCAATTGATATTTAGATTGCACGCCGCAACCCCGTGTAACCTGAAATTCATATTTCGAATCAATTCGAATCATCTTTTCGAAAATTCTCACACCAGATAAAAATATTCGGTGGAGCTAATGAACGGCGAATTGTGTGAAATACAGGTGCCCAGGCCTCGGAACTCGAGCCGCTAGTTGGCCACATCGACGCGGTGGATGGAGTGGTGCCGGAGGGGGATGAGCGCGAGGAGGTTCTTTCCGATGTTAAAATCCCTTTCAGGTCAGACAATTAAGACGCAAAAATTACAATCTATATCGATGTGTACATTGCGAAGACGAAAATGACTACGACAAGCCCGCTGACTTGCCGGTGGTTAAACACTCAATCATTGTGTGAAAAAAAAATTTTAAGTAGAAAAGGAATAACGCCAACAAGAACTATAATCTATTACAATATTTTATACTATTTGCAGAATGAAAAAAAAATCGACTGGCAAAAAAATGATGACAGCCACGGGGAAAACGCCCAAAATGCGCAGGAAATTACTGGGTAAAAGTTTACCTACTTCCGAGGTTGCGGAGCTCAGACGTCTCGCCGACGCGTACAAGGTAAAACCCGTGCACTCGTTGCGCCGTGATGGGAAACGATTGTCAACATTTTCGCACACTTATTTTTACTCGTCGTCGTCTTCATTGTTCAGTATGAGATATGGACTTGTACCAGCCTAACCGCTCAAGCTGCATCTCGATGTACGTTATTATTTACAGAAGGGAGACGTGGGATGCCCCCGTTGACAATGAAATATTCCCCTAGCATTTTCTCATAATGATTCTTGATGCCGTGTATTCACAAACGATTTTTCCGAACTCTGCAATTCGTACGTAAGATAAAAAAATATATACGAAATGACAAAAATTTATAGTCATAGTCTGGTTAACAAGAAACGTTACTTGTTTTTTTCCAAAAACTATGGTTTTCCACTTTTTTGGCATCGAAGGACATTTGAAAGACTACGACGCAAAGCCGAGTGGTCTCGTTATCGATCGAACTGACCGAGTGCAGTCAACATCAGTGCTGTGTATGCCAAGCGCTTTAAAACGATCTTCTATGCATACCCCTCTCAAGGTGTACACATGATCTACAATAAAAAGGGGCTAAAGCCACTCGAAAAGTCGATAATCTTTCCGAAAGAACAAATCTGAAGCAACAATCAGCAGGCAGAATGAAGATTGTACAGCTGTTCAAACGTATCCCCGCTGTACGGCTACATGAAGCCAAGGTTTTGCTAGTTAGAAGATGAATCAACGTTTGTATAAGCCGTAGGATAGTTTTTATTTCGGCCAGGTTCAAATTTTTATTGCAACAAAGTCGGAATCGATAAGGAAAAACAGAAATGTTAAACCTTATTTGACTGTTCAGCCCCGATGATCACCACGCGCTAATTATAGGTGGAGTTTCGGTCTTTAAGTACATGCAATTTCCCTTTTTTCGGTAATATTGGCGGGGTGACAAATTATTCCTGGGAAAATGTAATACTGTATGTCATTATATCACATGAACCTAAATGACCTAAACAATATACGTATATGGGTCGTTTATTGCTACGCTGACTCCGTCTATTCGACGATTATCATCCAATTCATTGAAATAGCTCTCAATATCTGACGGCCCTCTTCCGCCGAATTGATAGAAAATACCTACCACTACCTTTTTAAGCATCCACGATCGATGTGGAGCCCTGGCACGCAACGATATTCACGTTATTTCCACATAATTTGTGTTTAATTGCTGAACGAATACTGTAAGACAAAATATTACAAAGGTTTTTCTTTATTGTGTGTGGTACAAAAATGTCAAACAATAAATTCTCAATAATATTTATAATGGCGTCACACAGTAGTATGGAATCGTATACCTTTGGTTGTGTGTGCAATAGTGGACTGTATTTTTTGTTAAGATGACCTAGTTTGGTGGAAATGTATCAACGGTTAATTGTTGTTTTTTATGAATCGCACTGAATCGTTGGAGAACTGACTCCGTTCTCCTTTATTGAATGTCACTGAATGCACCTTCTGAAAGTTACCTGAATGTATGTGAATGATGTGCGGAGCACTGTGTGAATGTTGTTAGAGTATAGTTTACTGTCTCGTGAATGTTTTCTGAATGTATGTGAATACCTCTTTTTTTTAAATTAATTTTATTTAGAGTGTAATTTTATTTAGAGTAATTTTATTTTAAATAAGAGTGTTATCTGATGTAAACCCGTTGCGCTTGCCCCGCGGTAGCACGTGGCTGTGCTGCTTTAATTTTTAGGATGAGATTCACTGTGTAGAGTCGAGCTTAATCTTTTTCTCAAAGTTGACCACTGGCTCCTCTCCGCTCACTGAGCACTGTTATCGGTTGAACTTTTCACTGATTGTATTTTTTGAATTGTACTGCCGCATTCCTCTCGAACCTGAATCGCATGGCACATGGACGAAGATAGTAGTGGCTGTCAAAGACGCACCGGCAACAGCCGCGGAGAAGGCGCAGGGCTGTCGCGTAACAGAACTTCCCCAGACCCAGCGTCAGTCGGTGGTTGGCTGGCTCAGTGCGTACCGCGCATGGTGGGCGCCCCGAGTTCAACCACTTCACGATCCTAGTTTTTTTTTGTCGCACGAGGTGGCCGGAGGAAAAAAGGCGAATCTTTTATAGACGTAGTGCCCCACTCATCCAGGACGGGTCTGGACATACCGGCTAAACCTATAACCCCCGTAATTTCTTAGACCTTTCAATGTGTTTACGGTACCACCTCTTGGGCTTTAAACTTCGTAAGCACAGGTCTCTTATGGACTTCTTCTTATGCTTCTGCGTCGCCTATTGGTCTTCGCCGTCCGATTGGTTGGTCCTCGAGTCTTTGGTTTTCCTGGATCTTCTCTTTTATGGTCCTTCCGACGAATGTTTCGATGGCCTTCCAGTTTTTCTCCGTTTGCACCATAAGCGTGGTCATGTTTTCCGGGTACAATTCTCCTCCGATTTCTTCTATCATTTTGTTGCGGTGGTCCGGCCATCTCGTGCAATGGAGAGCGTATGCTCTGCGTTGTCTACCGGGTCTCCGCAGAAGTCGCATGACTCTGATTCCCTAGTGAGAAACCGTTTCAGGTAGGCGTTGAATGATCCGTGTGTATTTGCGGGATTACTCGGTGCGTCCAGCTACCTGTTCTTTCTGTATCCCACCTTTCTTGCCATCTCGTTGCTAGTCTGCTCCGGGCTTCGTTCTTGATGTCGATTCTGATACGCCCGCTTGCCTCTTCGTCGGTGAACTGAGTTCGTTCTTTTCCTTGATGAGGCACCTCCTTTCTTTCCATAGCCAGGAGATCGATCGGCGCCGTACTTGCGATGACTACTATCGCGCTAGTCGAGACTGTGCGATATGCTGATGCGATTCTCAGCGCTGCTCCTCTTTGTGCCGACAACAGCATCTTGCCCACGACGGTATTTGCCGTGGCCGATGCCCATATCGGAGCCGCGTAGAGTAGCTTTGAGTGTTCTACTGCCGCTAGGATCCTTCGCTTAGCTTCGTTCGGACCGCTGGTGTTGGGCATTAGCCGGGAGATGCCTTCCCCGCATTCTTTGGCTTTGCTGACCGCCTGGGCTACGTGGCCTCGGAAGTTCAGCTTCCAGTCCATCTGCACTCCCAGGTAGGTGAGATGGTCTTTCCACCTGATCTCCGTACCTTCTATCTCGATTTTCGGGCTCCTAAAGGATCTCCTCTCGGTTACATGTACCGCTTCCGTCTTGTGTAGAGCCATTTGGAGGCCCTTCCCATCCAGCCATCGGTTTGCCCTCCTTAGGCTTTCGTTCACCCTTATGGCGAAGATATTTTCGTCGGTCGCTTCACGATCCTAGTTACATTTTGTTTTATTACGTTGAGTGCAAGACTCAACAATTTGAATGAATCGGATGATAATTATCAGAGGAACAATTCAAACGCAGCACAGAATAACCCATAGATGGATATTCATTCGTGAAAGTAGGGTTCATAACGTTCATTTCATATGAGATTGGATTTTGCCAGGAATATTAGTCGGCCCGCCAATATTATTACCGAAACACAAAAGGATTGCATGTTCTTTAGAAAACTTTACCCGGAATCAGCGTGCAGTAAGAATTGGACTAAAAAGGTTGAGTTAGGCTGAATTTTTATTCTTCCTCGGAATTTATCGAAACTTCATCGCATTCAAAATTCGAAAATGACCAAATAAGAACCACCCTAATACACACCGTAGGAAAGCGTTAAGCTGAGGTGAAACTGCGGTACCGCAGCACAATGCAGAACCCTGTGCTCTCGGAGATCCATAGGGGAAAACGGAAGGCTGGTCGTGCTGAAAATCTCGACCGTGACTGATTGAGTGCTTTTGACGTGAAAGCGCCTTTAAAATCGGCACTGGGCGGGGGGGGGGGGGGGAGATCATGCAAAAATGAATGACACTTTCGCCGGAGTAATGCCTATTATCAATAACTCGACAAAAATAAACATAGTGTCACAAGATTAGTGTCGTTTCGAAGAACAAAAAAAGTTTGTCATCGCAAAAATCACATGGGAATGAGAAACAGACGAAATTACGAATAGAACGACACCAAAAACGCCGGGTATGGACCGAAAACAAATGCATAGTACGGTTGCGAATGTTTGCAACATAACCGCGCTAAGACAACCCAGGCCGGGTCGTGTAATGGTAGTTTTTCGCGGTTACATATCTGTCGTAGGGATACGACGATTCCCGAATAAGAAAAAGTTCGATTGAATATGCCGTGCAATAGGTAAGGGTGTGGTTTATTCTCTCTCTTCGCTCTTCTCTCTCTGAACTTCTCTTCCGTTCTTCTTCTTCTGCCCCCCTTTACCTTTTTCTACGGCTCTCTCGCAGTCCTCCTTTTCCTGCTGTTGTCTCTCTTCCTAACCCATCGGTCCCTGTCACCTCTGTTGCCCTCCCCATGTTTATCGTCAATCTTCCATGTCTCTTTTCGCTTCTTTTCACACTCTTCCTCGTTAGGTCACCTCTCTGTACTTTCTCCTCCGCCATCGAGGCTCCGGACGCAACGATTAGGCGTTTCCCGAAGATTCTCGCTGGTGAAATGGCCCTGAGGTGACTGGCAGTTCTTGGGGAGCAGGCTGTGTCGTCCACGGCGATCGTCGTCCGTCCGCGACCCCGGTCCCCCCGTCCTCTCGATCCGCCGGGGCCCACTCGCTATCCCTTGGAGGAGAACGCTAGTCCGTGCCGCCTCGTGACGGAAAATTCGGTCCGCTCTTTTCGCTGCTCCTCCGCTGTACATTGGAGGGCCCCTTAAGGTTATTATTCTCGAGGAGCTCGAGTAACTAACGTGCCGTCTGATTCTGCTGGAGATTCTGACAGCACAACGAACCTCCTTGTCGAAGTGAAGAGCGAGGCATCTAATAATCTCCTCGCCCGTTTTCTTTACGGCGATTAAAGCGGCATACTCGGCTATCGTGCGGTTCTGCTCATGGGCTCGATAACATCCAAACTCGAGGTTGCAGCGAACTTTATGCTACATCGCCCTTGTCCAGTATCAATCCTTGAAGGCCTCTTCAAAAGATTCGGGGTCCATCACCTCTTCTCGGACGAGATGCCACCAGTCCTTGGTCGTGCGCTTCAGTGCCTCCGCCAAGATGCACCACAGCTCCATCCCTTCCATCGCTTCGTAATCCTCTCAGTCGGGAAGAAAGGCCATGTTCAAAACAACAAAATACATCAATCATCTAAGATATGTTGTCATTTAACATACTATTTCTGCAATTACAGCCGACTACGTTTTTTAGCAACAAGTGCATTTATGTCAGGACTAATGTTTCTTGCTATCACAACACGCAGAATTGCTCCTGCATTTGTATCAGAAAGATTTGCTCTTGAATCCGATTAACTGAGCTTCATTTGAGAAAAAAAATTGTTCGCAGCAATATGTACTGCCGAAAATTGGAATCAACCGAGGTGCGAATATTCGCAAATTTTCATACTTTTTTACACTTAGTTTCTTATAACACTCGATAATATCCTGCTCCGCTTTGTATATTGTTGGATATTGGGTTAGGAGTGGAGCTAATAACATGCGGCTTAATGCTGGTCAAAACGATGTCATTTATTAACATTGACGAAAGCAATGACTGTTCCTTATGCATGAGGCGGAGTGCTCAGACCGATGGCTCGCATACAACTACTGCTGGGGACCACTCTTGCCCACGGCGCGACACCGTCGCCGAGTTACGCTCTCTCACTCTCTCTCACGCATACCTTGCCATACATCACATATATGTTGTTCATACTTGTATCACTTTGTAAATCAATCACTTCCAACTGAAAATTTTCAGGTACGAATTCAATTTTCACACTCAATGAAGAAAAAAACAATTCTAATATCTTCTGCATTAGCTCAAGTTCAGCAAATCGTACTGCGAATTGGTTCTGCAAATCAAAAATTATTTTTGAATACTTTTCAACACCAAGAATGCCCGAATTATCCAAAGTTTTCAGGCTTGGAAAATAAACGATATTATTTTTCTCGATGTGGTATCGCCATAAAATTAGTTTTCGCTGAAACGCTTTTATCTCATCGCTCGTGTTCCAGGCAATATTATTTTTTCCCTTCAAAGCAACATTTAAAACATGCAAATGTATCGAAATGTCGGTCACAAAAGCTAAATCAGCAATCCATTCGGGGTTTCTGAGTTGAGGGCATGGCTTCCCTTTAAAACCCAAAAATTCCGCGATTTCTTCTCTCAATTCGAAAAATCGTTTGAGAGTGCCACCATGACTCAACCACCGAACTTCGGAGTAATCAGAAATATCACGACGTTCGCTTTCCAGCAATGAAAAAAATTGTTTGAATTCTCGGTGGTTGAGCGTGAGCTCGGATGAAATTCACATTTTTTAATACAATATCCATAACATTTTTCATAGATATTGATTTCGCGCACAAAGATCCTTGATGTACCAAACAATGAATCTCAGTGAAGTCTTTTCCAATTTTCGGCTTTTTCAAAAACGCGCGCATTCGGCCAACGAGCCCCAATTTCGAACTTTTCGTTGATTTAGCACCGACTGTAGCGATCGATTCGAACAATTCAATCTGCAGGCCCAAGCGAGTGGTGCAAAATGACAGAGTTGAAAATATCGTCACCTTTCGTCGTTCCCTTCATCGAAATAATATCTTACAGTTCTTCCGTAATGTTTAACTCAGTATCGACACCATGAGCAAAAACTGCTCCTGCTTCATGTGTGCAATATCGCTTACATCAAGATTCTCGTCGAGAGCTAAAGATACCGCAATGAATGATTGAATGCGCTCTCCTAGTTGGGATCGAACACTGTCGGGCATTTCCAGTACGCGTCTCGGTGTAGTCGTTCTGGATAAACTGATAGACTTTTATTTTTGCACTTCACTCAGAGACAAAATCTGCACAGCCCAGATGATGCATGATTTGACAAAATCTCCTTCAGTAAAAGGTCGGTGTCCGCGAACGATTCTTTGAACTATTTCATCACTCGACCGAACAACATCAACTGCAGAGCATTGTTATGTCGAGGAAATGAAAGATTAAAATATTCGAATGATTTATCAAGCATCTCCTGAAATCTTATTGGATTCATGCCTTATCAAGGGACGAGCAATCGGCATACATTTTTAACTGCTCGATGACGCAAATTTTTTAACACCCGTTGTATACCAAAATTATACCAAAGTAATTAATAAGGTATAGTAAGTGAGAAAGTAAGGTAAGTAAGGAATGTGCCTGTGGAGTCAGATTCGTGGATTCGTCTCCAAAGATCGGCCGAGCGTCTGAAATAAATCGTCGGTTTGCTTTTCTTTCGAGGCTTCTACCACTGACAAGAGCTGGTATGAATTTGTTTCGTGGCCTCATGGACATCAGCAAAGGTTTCACAAAGAGACTGTATACCACCTATCTCGAGAACATACATATCGCCAGCAAAACAGTTTTCGAGTCTGTACTGGAAAAAGCTGTTCAAGAAGATAAGCAGGAGAACATGGCTCGCGGACGAGTGGAAACAGAGCTGACAGTATCAGGAGACGGCACCTGGAAAAAAGAGGATTTTCTTCAAAGTACGGTGTCACAACTCTGATCGGCTGTTACTCTAAAAAAGTCATCGACGTAGTAGTCAAATCGAGTTTTTGTCTGGGATGCGAAACATGGGAAAATCGGCGAGATACTCCAGAATTCGAAGGCTGGATCGAAACATATGCTGAAAAATGCGAGAACAATCACTCTGGGAGCGCCGGAAAGATGAAACCTGACTCCGTAGTGAAGAGGTTTGAACGGTCCGAGGAGAAGTCTGGCGTGCGGTACGGCACTTACATAGGAGCAATGACTAACAGCAATGAGTCTTTCAATTCTACGTTCTGTAACGTGGCCCCTAAACATCTGCATTGTGGTCTTTCCTCGCTTGAAATTGCTACATATATAGCACGCCGCCATTGTAACGAGGGATTCACCCCAATCCTGCGAATCATGTGTGCTATGGGTCTGCGTATTGGCGACGAAGCACATGATTTTGCAGCTACGTGCGACAACGAGCGCATCGACCGTGCTGACAGAAAATCGTCCTTCGAGGTCCAGAAAGCCCGGAATGCTGAAAGAGAGGCTAGTAGTGTTCAGTACGATTTTCACTTGGAGGAAGAAGGACCAAAATGTGGCGCCGGAATAGCCGATTGAGCGTAAATGACTGAAATCAACAATTATTTCTACCAATTCAGACCGAAACTTTAGACGCGTTTTTCTCGAAACTACCTTTTTCGGCCTTGTGCCCACAATATCTCTGGAACCACTGAATCGATTCACCCAGATTTTTCGCGAGCTTCTCCAGAATACATCTACCTACAGCCCCTACCGCGGATAATAGTATGAATAAAAAATTACGACATGTACAACCTGAAGAAGACTGAAAAAAGCTGCCAAATTGAAAAAAATTCGTTATCGTAGCGCCATTTTGTGATTTTTAATTCTATCAGTGTGATCGAGCTACGGGCTATAGAAGGTCATCTGACAAACCAAAGTATATTCGGATTTTTTGTTTCAGATCAGTCAAACGGGCGCAATTGTGGGTACCGATGAAATGCGGCCTCTCGCGGTCCGGCAGGCCAAGCGTGTACGACTCAACGGGATGTCATAAAAATGTGTATAAGCATAAAAAATATTAATAAATATTCACACAAAAAGACTCTTTAATAGGTCTTACTCTTTCGACACAAAAAATTCATGAAAAACAATTTTTAAAAACCCGGTAAAACGGACCCCCCCCCCCCCCCCTTAAGCTAGCGAAAATCCAAAGTCCCGAGGGCTTTGGAATATCGACCGATGTAAAATCCGAGTGTAAATATATCGTGGACTCTACGCCGGGCCAAATCCAAATTCACGGCGTGTTTATATTTTGCCTCACGTAAAATCGCGTGGAGACACGGATTTTGAGCTTTAACTCAGACTTAAATTTCCAATAGACTTAAAGTCCGCCCATCTCTGGCCGAGGTCCATGTTAGAGGATGCTCCTCAGAGCGCGGTTTTGGATATTTAGAACGTTTCACCTAGAGCCTGGATGTTCAGAAGTTCAGCATAGACAAACGTGGTCTTCTAGGGTCCACTAAAAATTATTTGGAGCTAAGAATGAAGATTGGATCTTCCGAGAGAACGGCATCCCAATCATCGCAACCACTTTTACACCATCTGGAAAGTAGAAAACGGCATCACGACCTTAAACTAGCCGTCACCGTCTCCCGATGCCAATCCCATCGAAAACGTCTGTAGTGTTTTAAAGAGGAAACTTGCAGGGAAATGTATTTTCACCCTAAAGTAGGTCTCAAAATCGGGGAGATGTAGCTTCACTGTCCACGGAATATGTCGAAAAACTAGTAGAAACCTTGCTAAGACGGAACTAGACCATACTGGATAACGATGGAAAATAAAAGAAGCGCGAGGGAGTGCACCGTAGTCCTTCAGATGTACTTTTATACCAATGAAAGGAAAAAAATGATCTTCAATAGTCTTCGAAAAAACGAGGAACGTTTCTTGTTTTTTATGACAATTGGTTTTTACAAGACCACGGAGACCGTAAATATTTCCTCCCTCATCTATGTTAAGCGGGCGGAGAAAATTTCCACGTACTAACAACAGGAGAACATCTAACTCGAGTGGACTAACTTGGTCAAGCTTGGAAAAGATGGTTATGGTATAAAGTATCGTGTGCATCGTGGAGTCAGGCATTTTAACGGCGAGCGCGATGTTCTCAACGGTTGCATTCACCATCGCGCGCTCGTCTGCGATTTGTGCTGAAAACCAAACGTGCTCGCCGTTAAAAAAGTCAAACTTGCCTGGTCGATGTACTATATACTACTAATTAATCAAAAATGAGGCATGACCACATACGGTGCCTGATCGTGATAGGTCGTACTTATCACAAAACTATCTGAATCGACAAAATTATATCGAGCATTAATCAGTGTGGAAACTCTAGAGCGACGTTCTGGATTTTTCGCCCGATTAAAAAGATCAAATCAGTCGTGATTAAGAAATTGAGTGATAAGTTTAGGTTGCTTTCTCAACAGTTTCTTGTTTAAAAAATAAATTATCAGGTTGAAAAAAACCCTCCATGCCACTGTGAAGAATGATGTAAGAAACCATCGGCGAAGTTTGAAACTGATGGCTTCGGAACTTATCTTTTGAGAGCTTCAAGTTCTAAAAAAAAAGTTCGAAAAAACGCATTATAAATTTTAAATGCAAGATTTTTTATGAGAAATTTGCTCTTACTATGAATAGCCGATGCCCCGTCCATGCAATATCCCTCTAGCTGTTTCGACTTTTCTATTGTTAGCAAAAATTGTATTTGTACTAAATTTACACTATAATGGGCCCTTAATATTGATAAGACTTATCTACACTGTAAATATTTTGTTCCTTCATTATTAAATGCGTGGTTTGTATTCGTTCCATACCTTTGCATGTTCAGTTACGTTCATGAAAACAGATCTCGAAATTGGCATTTTTCTTGGTTTTGAAACCAGCACCGAGACTGGGGCGGCGGTCTGGCATCCGAGGAGGATTCTGTATGGAAACACGTATCCGACAACCACGCGCTGAACGCCCTTTCTCTAGCCAGGCCAGTAAAAGGAACACTCACGCACGCACGCACACACATACACACACATACCCACAAAAACACACACACACACACAGAACAAAATTGATGTGTAGTTGATCTCGTCAAGGTTCCTCGCAGCCCGACGATTTTTTTAAATAATCGCACCTCTGTCCTTGTAAAAGGGACTTCGTCGTAGTCGTTTTTCGTCGTTTCGTACAGTAAACCGTTACAGAATGAAATTCTCAAGAACGACAGTGGTCATGTATTTTATTCGTTAATTGATTCGTTCGTGAATAGGTCAGTCACCAAGGAGGAAAAGGACAAGGAGAACACGAGGAAAATTGCACCAGCAGCGACGATACCTCCTGCCGGTAGACCTTCTTCCGTTCAATCACGGCCAGTACATGGAATTCTACTGGACGATATCAAAGCGGTACGAAACCTATTTTTATCATCCTACCTATTTTAACGCATTTGCATCAGGTTCTGACAAAGAGAATGTATTCCCCACCGATGCGTTAAAAATTTCTCGATGGAATTTTGAATTTTACGGAAATAAATTGATTGCAATATTATTGATCATTCTTTTATGATGTTTTACAAAAAATGAATTACGTTAAAAATAATTACCTATTGCCAATTTTTTTAATGTAGGGGAACGTGGGGCCAGTTGTAAAAATGTTTGCCCAAATCGAAATATCACTCGATTGACTTAACATATTCCCTATCTCTTTAGAGCATATTGTTCATTGGTCGGAACACTGTCATCGTCAACTTTTCAATTTTTAATCAGTTGAAAGTAAGAAGTTTTTCAACTTTGTTCCGTCTCGCACGTAGTGTTACGTTTTACCCCGCGTCGGAGTCAAAAGTAACAGCGCTGGGGCAAGTTGAAACATCTTATTATAGAGGGGCCTTCGTCGAGAGAAGCGTATTACAAATCATGTTCCAGTCCACGACAACTTTTTATCGTTCAGGTCCATAGGTTTACTTGTTACATCACGCATATTTCTTTAAAGAGATAGCAGAAATCAAAAAATTATCATTTTTTGAAAATTAAATCTGTCATATGCCTAAAAACCAATTATTTTACTTATATGTTATAATCATAACACAGCATTTGATAATCGTAATCTTTAAAGTTTTGTCAACCAAAGACATCTTTAGTCATATAACCATTGATAACCGACTTCTAACCGACTTTATCTTCTCGTTGACCGATTTCGGACCTCTTTTATATATTTTACAGACTTCACTCCGCAGTTATTTTCTCTTACGAAGTGTTGTACTATCGAAAAATGAATAATAGCAAATAAATAAAATAAAAGAATAGTACATTATGACACTAGTACGAAATAGTATATTACACTACAAGGGCAGAAAGTTAGAGATTCCTGCACTGCGCGACACGATGCCCGAGGCGAAGCCGAGGCAGGCATCAAATACATCTGAAAAGACCATTATAAAATCACTTTTTAAGAAAAAATTAATTTACGCACATCAGTACACCTTTCACATAATTCACATAAAATAATTCACATAAAAATGATTCACATAAAAATTCTCAGCAAGTCATTTGATGTTATGCGTAACTCAGTATCCGCAATAACAAACAAAACAACCGAGTGAGCGGTAGCGATTGCTGACTAGCGGCCAGCTTCGTGTATCTGTTCAGTGCATGATTAATTTCTTTCGGTGCACTGTAGCAGAGCGCATGCGCGGCTCTACCAATGCATAAATGTTAGACTTTCAGCCTCGAAGTCGAAGCCGAAAGTACGTACTTTCGACCGAGTATGAAGAAAAAATTTTTTCTGACGAGTGTGAGTTTGCAGAACGAGCCGAAGGCGAGTGTTGCAATCACACGAATCCAGAAAACGTTTTTCGTACGAGTATCGTACGAATTTTTATGTCACAAGGTGCGTAAATGCGGTTTGACGCGAACGAAGTGAGCGTAAAACCGCACTTTTACGCACAGCGTGTCATAAAATATTGAGTATAGTCAACAAATACAACGTAGTAAATCTACACACACCTCTCATCTCTATCATCTACACTCACTACGTCTCTTCAACGAGATGTGAAGAAACCCGCACGTGGTGCTGTCCTAACCACAACTCGTGTAAAGACGAGGTTTGCAGAGGTCTAAACTTCATTATTCCGCTGGAATCATCAATTTTCCTTTCCTCATTTAGGTAATATAGACACGGACTGTTACAACCTAACCCTGGCTAACTTCTGGCTCCAGTTTCCCCTAAGTATCTCCGGGGCAAACTATCTAAATTTATGCACCCGCACGTCAAAATATGCGTTTTTAACTGATTTTTTGGAACAGAATATTACATTAAAAAAAAATGTCTATCCATTGTTTTACGCTTGAATTACTGTCAATCAATTTCCTAAAAAAGCCGCTACTTTGAAATGTTCTACCAAAATTCCTTCTCCGATTGCCCAAATTTGTTATGTCCTAAATTAGATTGGAAAAACCATATTTACTATTTTCTCGTGCATTGAAAAGTTTATTGAAATGGAAAAACTAGAAACTGCAATAAATATTCCATGAGTATCGATAGCAATCAAATTAAAAACAGTTGATTTTTAAATGTAACTTTTCTTTTGATAATTATTATAAGTTTTCAAGATCGTAAAAGATGAATGTTCACCCCATGACAAATAATTTTTTTACCCGAACTCTTTTGTTCAATTCAGGGATAATACGATGTACTTTGATGACACACTGCGCGTAAAAGTGCGATTTGACCTTCGCACCTTCCGACATAAAAATTCCCCTTCTGGACTCGTGTGATTGCAACACTCGCCTCCGGCTCGTTCTGCAAACTCACACTCGTCAGAAAAAAAATGTTCGTACTAGTGTCATAATGTACTATTTGATTGCTGGTATCCGTTTCACCACGTTTGGATCCTATACTAATTAAAGAACGTATTCTCATGGAATATTCGCAGCAGGTTCTAATTTTTTTATTTTGATGAATTTTGAATTGACGGAAAAATAGTAAATATGATTTTTTCACTCTCACTCGGAGCTTGAAATGGAGAAAAATTGCGTGTATTTTAAACGGGGAACTTCACCTGCTTCTCGGGCGGTAAAGGAGTTGGACTAAGAGGTCCAAACTAGGTTCAATTTAAAAAAAATTTTTTGCCATTGATTGACACCAGTCTCCAATCACAATTCAAAAATGGCCCAAATAAGAACCACCCTAATATATATGTTATAAAGGTTCGTTACAACGAGCGGCCAATAGTTCACAGTGCAATGTGAATTATCGCTGAGAAATAAATCAAATTAAACGTCTTTTTTATGACAAAAAAAGCTGTAACTACCGAACTAAGCCTCTAGCTTAGTTGAGGGTGGTCTCAATCGTTTTGTTTTTATTCAAAGAGTTTAGAGAGAAAAAAAAAATGAAACTGGTGTTTTTTGAGATATTCAATGTTTAGGCGATTAATTATTAATTGATAATAGTTCAAACGGTGCAACATAATTGCACTTATTTTCATCGCATAGACTGTGTAAAAACGAAAAAAAAGCTTATGTTATGCCCGTCGACCGCGTGACTGTATAGGAACGGGGAAGTAGGGCGTTTGCAGTTATTTATTTATTGTTTGGGAATCTTTGCCAATGAAGAGTTGGAACTCACGTAGTATCAATGCTTGTATCGTTGTTTTTATTATTTAGTTACAGTATTGTTTTACACGTCTTAATACCGATTTGGACCGTGACCGGACCGCGCGTAACTGGTATACCCTTAACATCCGTGATGAAGTGACGTTGCCGCGGTTCGGGAGCCTTGCTTAGAGCCACCTTTCGCAATGACACCGGTTTTCGGCATTCCCTCAAGAATGTCGAATGCCGCAATTAACAACATTCTACTCGAAATTCTGGGGCACGACACGTACTTGGTTTCTTAATGTATCATTGGCGGTTGTTGAGATATATCGATTTGAAATACGAAATATCGTCAATAATCGAAAAACTTCATTGCACTGCACCTCAATTGCGGGCGTCGAAAACGGCAAACCCCGAAACACATGTCTCTTCATTTTCCGGGTTTAATAATGTAAAAAGTCGTGGGCAAAAGTTTTGAGTCATGGGTACGCGACTAGCCGTTTTGCCATGGAATCCCCTATATATACACACTAGACTGTGTTGATTATTTTTATTTTTTTTTCGATGGGTAATGAAAAATCTATAGATATTACTCTCAAATATCCGGAAAAAAATTGGCAGCTCAATAAAAAATTTTCTTAAGGTCAACAAGTTGCCAGTGAATATCCGGTCGATCCCAAGTGAATCGCTATAATTTCAACAAGACTTGGAGACGCCAGAAAAATCGACTGTTTGAAAAAAAAAGATGCAAAATAATTTATTATGTTTTTCCAGGATAATGAGAAAGCAATAGCCCGAGCGAGAAAAGATTTTTTGATCCGTCATCATCTCGATCGTACAACGGGAGTCGGTGAGTTTCCACTGATACGCATGGCGGCTTGTCTGCCCAGAAAAGATATAACTTGCAAACTGCTTTCTCAGAATCAAAGGTACTATACAAGCTTTTCTATGTGGAACTACTTCCATTAATTCCAGCCCCTTCATCGAGAAGATTCTGCACTGTCTCGAATAGGGAGAAAGCAGTTTGCAGCATTAAGTTTATAGCTTGTTTTCCTTCACCGTCATACAGCTCGATTTTCAGGGTTCCGTACCTCTAAATGGTAAGACCGGCACCCTTGTAGGATCACTCGTTTGTCTGTCCGTACCCCGTCTGACCGTGAAACCTATCGGGTACCCCATGTAGGAATCGACCACCGGGCTAGTACTGAACCATTAACAGTGGCCGAATCTCCAATGCTGGTCCAGAACTGGCAACAACCGTGGGGCCAGCAATGGCTAGCTGTCGGGATGATATCCTGGGCCCAGTATTGGCCATCAATGCTGGCCAATTATTAGGCACCTTTACTGGGTCAATAATGGTGTCCGACAATGGCCAGCACTGGTCGCCAGTTAACCATTGCTGACCCGACGATGGTTGCTGGTACTATGCCATAATTGACGGGTCGGCTGCCATCGATGGCGCACTTGAGGTAGCCAGTACTATGCCAATGCTGAAGGTACGGGCACTATTGATGGCTAAATTTTTCCTCGATAGTCGACCCCTACATAGACGGCGTGGACGGGTTGATCCGAAAGGTTTACACAAAAAATAAATACAATTTTTTTACATTATTTTTATTCCCGTACATATCATACACATAATATCGAAAATAACGATCTATACGCGACACAGTCGTCGCAACGTTCGAGACTAACGCGAATTTTCAATGAAATTTTTGAAAAATATCGTTCAACACGTATTTTTCCACCAAATTAAAAGAAATATTCTTCGTCACATTGTTTTCCACTTAATTTTTGAAAACATTGTTCAACACTCTTTCTTGATTCAGTCTTAATGGAGATTTTATTAATTTTTCGAAATTATTTTTTTCTCACTTATTACTAATGAACGTTTGACAAACGAATTTGTCAAATAATTTTTTTTAAAAGTTTTTATGAAGCAATATATTTATACGCGACCGCTCTACCCGACGGAAGACGATGAGAGACTGGCGGTCGTTCTGCGTATTCTGCCCGCCGTGAACACCGTCGAGAAGCGTTAACAAAGAACGAATTTTTGTTTATCTACACGCTGGCTTCGCGAACGCTGAGAAAGTCTTTGAGGCAGGGGGCGGGCGGTGGTCGTAGCTGCGCCGAACATTGTAGCTGCAACGCGTTACCACGTGAGCCGCCATGAGTCCGTGAGAGAGAACGAATTGGGGAGAGAGAACGGGCGCTTACGCGTCAGGCGATGTGCGATATGTTTTTCTCGTTCTTTTTCGCACCTTAGCGAGCGCCAATAGCGATGTTTTTCTTGGCGTTATGGCGGAGACCGAACAAGCGAAATGTCGTTTTTTATTTTTATTTTTATTTTGTTGCTCGATTCGAGTACCAGATAGCCGATTAACGGGTTGCGTCCGCGATTTTCTATTGTCGTTGAATTACAATTTTTCGAAAACTACGGTGAACCTTCAATTTTTTTAATTATTAGAACAATTTTTTTAAAGTCATTTTTTAATAATTTTTTTTAATTACTTCTCAAGACATTTTTCCGATTATTATGTTCGAATCATTATCGACACGGTTTACTATGATCTTCTAAAATTATCTTTTAACACGTTTTTCTATAAGTATTGTATTCTTTTTTGTAAACACTGTTTTTTCTGTTATTTTTTTAAATTACTGCTGAATATTTCGTTTTAAAAAAAAATTTCGAAAAATATTGTTTATTATTCAATATTAAAATAATTTTATTTGAATCAATTTAATGACAAATAAAGGATAAATAGTTACGGGCTACACATATGCGGTGCATCATCGGTCGCTATACTTGCCATTTGCACGATTGAGAAAATTCTTAACGATATCGTCGCGTCGACATATATGTATTGGGACAGTAACAGCAACCGTAGAAGAAATACGGGTTTCAGGACTTACCTAGTATTGGCTCTGTACTGGTTACCTATACTTGACCGATTATCGGGAGCCATGTACTGGTCAATTCTCGGCCATGTTGTAAGTCTCGGTACTGGCTACATGGAAATGGCACAGTATTGCACCAGTGTTGGCGCAGTAACGACAACCGTACGTCCTCGGGGAAGTACGGCTTTTGAGACTCAACCAGTAACGGCCCAGCACTGATTACGTATAATCGGCCGAGTGACGTGACCCAAGCACTAGCCAAGGCTCGGCCTCGGTATTGGCGTTTCCTACATGGGACTTCCCGTTGACTAAGAATTATTTAATTTTGCGGCGAAATATGGTGTTATTAATTCGTATTACCGTTATCACAGGCAAATATGCTTCAAATTTAATATAATTATAAAGTGGTTACTTGTTAAGTTTACAATAGTCGAACGATACGAAACTTTCAGGATGCAAGTCAAACTCGCACTTGACCCGACTTGTTTTCTGAATTTTTGGTTATTCAATTACCCCAAAATATCAGAAATTTTATGTCAGGACTCTTCAGTTTGTAATAAACTATTTCATATTGTGATTTTACTCGATTCTTTTGGTTTCGTACTTGGATCATTCCATTTCGATTAAACCAGTTGTTGACTCTGGATCTCTCCGATTTTGTTCAAAGTCGGACGGCTTACTAATATTAACACAAGGGGAATTCGATTGCAAGCGTTATTTTCCTGCTTCCGGTATTATAATTTCTGGCAAAAATACGGCATTTCCAAAAAATTGCGAATTGTCGTGGAATGAAAACTTGGATAGTGAATAACTGAGCCGTTAATTGAGATGAATTAACGAACAAGGGCTCGATCTTACTCTAAATCAAACAATACCTTGCCCAATTCTGGAACTGAAAATCAATTTTGAGATCATTTTGAACATTTTAGAAAATTTTAAATTTGTGATTTCCAAACTAGGCATATAGCGATTTGGCTCAATTTTTTTCTAAGATACCCTCGATCCCAGTTCACAACCCTGCGACGGTTGATTTCGATGTTTTCGGAAATATTGATGAAAAAAATTGTGTATAATTGTAAGAATTTTAAAACAACCCGTATTTTCCACAATCTTCAGTTTATCTACCGGCACAGAACTCAAATGGGTAATTATGCAGAAAGTGGACGCCACCCCGATTTCCCTGGGATGAAAATATGGGTAATTATGCAAAAAGTGGACGCCACCCCGATTTCCCTGGGATGTAAATATGTTATAGAGGGCACTTTTCTGAGTAATTTCATATGTATATGTTGGGCCCGGAAACAATTTTTTCATATAGTAATCCACATACAAAAATGCAAAAATTAACATCCACATACAAAAATGCTCAGGAACAGCCCCAGAATCACATATTTTCATCCCAGGGAAATCGGGGTGGCGTCCACTTTCTGCATAATTACCCTCAAATGAACAGATTTTTCAAATTCTGTCAGGGTCAATCTTAGGCATTATTACATTTCGAAACAAGTGAAGGGTCCTGCCTCAAATTCAATTTCTGACAGTGCGTACCGTAAATAAAAGCAAGGTGGTTCGCACGTTGAGCCATTGTACGGATCGAGTGATTTCTCGAAATTCTGTCAATCGCACACGTCTTATAATATGATAATTACGAACGGTTCATCAAAGTCGAAGTCGATTCTCGAAGGGAATAATATATTGTAACGTTACCCGTTTTCAAGCAGAGTGGCACCGTGCTCAAATGGTAATGACGTGCAGCTTCAGAGGCGCGCGTTTATTCATTTCAGGGCAGGTGCGGTAATAAAATACTCATTGATGGGTTTCATTTGTCAATTGAAAATCTTGTTTGATTAACTGACTCAAAGGCTATAGGGGGATAAGCACGGGTAAAGTGCCCCCGCGCCGATTATTGCCGTTATATTTTTGTATAGTTACTATTAACACGAGTAACAAGTTGACCAAGTTTTGGTCCTCGATAAGTAACCCTTAAGGGATAAGAATTAATTTTGAACATTTCGAAAAAAATGTATAACTTCCGAATGTGTCAACCGATTTGAATGGAAATTTAATATGTTATAGATTTCACTGAGGTGCTTTATCGAAAAAAATCGATGAACCTAAAAACCTGACATAACCTGGAAAACATTTTTTTTCTCTTTTTCGAAAATATTTTTTATTAGCACCGAATTTTAGTACAATGACCAATTTTTTTGTGACTTTTTGGCGTAGTTTTCTACGATATATATTTTCCCCATATTTTTATCCTACCTGCGTGACACCAAAAAAAATTCAAATGTCGATTTTTTTTCCGTAGGTTATACTTGCCGTACAGTCACTAATTTTTTTTTGTAACTTTCTGGCACAGTTTGCTACGATATATATTTACCGCATCTTTTTTGCGACCTGCGTGACACAACAAAAATAAAATGTTCATTTTTTTTGTACGTCATATTTGCCGTATAATCACCAATTTCCTTTGTTTTACTTGAGATGAGAAGTATTCGTCATCTTAGGTCCCCACAGTGGGATGCGGCAAAACTAGGCTTTAAAAAAAAAATTATTCATCATCACTTTGATCAGCAATGACCGCAGTTATATCAGATCTAAAGATCTGAAGAACTGAAAATATCAGTAGCTTTAAATATGGCTGACAAATATTGCACTGGTCGGGGAATTTTAGACAAATATCGGGCATACGACAAGTAATATATAATAGATGCGATGTGTGTGCATCACAGAGCAAGGTTGTAAATAATGCATTATTTTTCGTAATGCATTATCGTTTTCATTACTCATTATTTTTAATGAGTAATGCAAATTTTTTCCCATTACTCATTATTTTTAGTGAGTAATGTAGATTTTTCCCATAACTCACTATTTTTAATGAGTAATGTAGATTTTCTTCCATTAGTCATTAAAAGTAATGAGTAATGTGGATTTTTCCCCATTACTTTTTCAACACCCATTATTTTTAATAATTTTTTTTTTTTATTATTATTAAGAAAAACTTAAATTTTAAGGAACTTTTTTTTCAATTGAAAAAAAAATGGGATCAATTGACCCCGTATGCAGTCAAAGGGTTGATCTAAAAAACGCCTAAACCTTATATTTTTCTGTCACAAGTTATGGATTCTGTCATAAGTTATAGTCATAGTTATAGAAGTTGCAGCAATTTCGAGTTTTCCATTGTATTAAGGGGGTACATCTGTGTAGATTGCCGGAAAAGTAGGTGATTTTGGGAATTATTATCTCAAAAACTATTCGTCCGATTGAATTCGAGTTGGTTTTATTTGAAAGGATATGGGTCATTCCATCCCATTTCAACCAGCAGTTGACCCACGACCTCCCCGATTTTGTTCAAACTTGAGCAGGTTGTTGGTATTCACGGAAAACAAACCTCATTTCAAGCATTTTTTGATATTTTAATTTTTGGTGAAGATACGGCATTTTGAAAAAACTGCTGATTTTCGTGCAATGGAAACTTTGAAAGCACATAACTCAGCCCCTAATTGAGATAAATTAACGAACAAGGAGTCATTCGTTTCTCAATTGAATACAGAATCTTATTCTAAAATGAAAAATCAAATTTGCGATCATTTCGACAATTTTTGAAAATTTTGAAAATTTCTAATTTGAAAATTCCAAATTTGGTATATAGCGATTTGGCTCAATTTTTTTTCTGAAATACCTAGATACCAGTACTAGACGTCTGCGGAGTTTGGTCGAGGTATTTTTTTAAATACGGGAGAAAAAAAATGCCGCGTAATTGTAGACATTTTCGGACAAACCATTTTTCTCCACAATCATGCGCTTATAAACCTGCGCAGAACTAGAATGAACAAGACTCTCTTAAATTTTATTAGGGGCAATCTTAGACATTATTATATGTTGAAACAGGTAATGGGTTTGATTAAAAAGGGATCGAAATTATGGCATACTCCCCATGCAGTGAGTATTGGAACAAATTTGTACATCTGGTTAACTCATTATAAAACGGGGATAAGCTCTTTGAACATTTATTCATCAAATTACATTGTTAAAATCGATCCTTGGACGCATGCTTTTCTTTCATTGCCATGAAAACCCAAAAGTCTCACAGAAGTGATTGTGGACTATGGACGTAATTATCCGAAGTGACTTCTGAACGATGCGTTTATAAACCTTGAACGGATTTCAGCACACTATCTGACCAAGGATGGACATAATTTTTTTTGAGGCCGGCGTAAAACAACTTTATCGTCGGCACGGTTTGCGGTTCCCACTTTTTCTCGCACTCGGTTGGTCTGAAACAAAAATTTCAAGAAGATTCTTAAAGTGTAACGTCTTGAGCTGTTCGGCACGGAGGATTTTTTTTTTCACAGAATGGCGCTTGATTGAAATTGAAATTAACTCTTTAACCTCAGTTTACGACTTTTTGTGGTTGATAAAAAAAATGAATTAGTTTTAAAAAAAATCCTACGTGCCGAACTTCATTACCTATCCGTGCATATTGTGTCCAAATTTTAAAGGAATCGGTCAATCCGTTATCTAAAAAAAAGTGGGGACCGACTTTGAAAAGCGTGTTTCGAGATAAACGCGTTTGAAGTTTGGGAACTCGCTATATATTTATGTAAAAAATCGTCAACATACTTCAATGTATTGTAACGCGAAATAATTCGCTACACCTATCGAACTGCGCTCACAGCCTTCGCCACGACGACGCCGACAAGCCCAGGGTCCGATTAGGGAGATTATACTTTTATTCTAATTATTTTTCTTTGTTTTTTATTTTTTTCCCATTATTGTAATCGTCCCGGGCGGCGAGACCTCACCGCAACCGCGGACAGTACCGGAGACGGCGGGAGAGGAGTAAAGGAGGAGAGCGTTCCTGCGAGGGGTAGCCACACCGATCACCGAAGCGGGGGCCCCCCATCAAGACGCCTCGTCAACTTCTCCGACGTCAAAGCAGGCAGGAAGATAGAGCGTGCGAGGACCCCCGAAAATGTAGGTGCGCGGGGAGAGGTCAGAGTTGGTCGCCTGACCCCCCCGGCGCCGTGATGTAAGAGGAGTAGGGGTTCAGGGGGCACGAGCCATCCGTCACGACGTTGTTCAGGGCTGTTCTGCGAGAGTCGTCGTGACGGGAGCTTGGCGTGGGAGAGGTGTCGAGAGGGCGAGAAAATTAATTTGAATACCCGTGGTCCCGGAAGAATTGTACGTCGTAGTCCCGGTCCCGGAAGTAACGGGGAAGTTGTTACATCGTTGCCGGTGAGTCCCGCTTATTCAATTCCCGTCTCGGGGCGAAGATAGGGTATCGTTTCGAAAATTGTAGTTTTTCCTTTGTCGCCGCGGCAGCGGTTCGGCCACAGGGTCGAACGCCGTATCCGTTATTTCTTTTGCGCCGACTCGGGCTTCGTCGGTTGCGAATTCTCGCAGGATGGTCAATGTTATTTTCGGATTTTGTTTGTCACTCTCCGTTTAAATTGTTATCGATATAACGCGCGGGGTTATTTTGCCGGAGTGGCTGGATCCGCGCCGTTATTTATTGTTCCCGGTGTCGAGTCTAACCGTAGAATTCTCGGATCGGATGAAGTGCTGTATCGTGGGGAATCGGGTATCAGATATTTTCTGTTTCCGTACCGGAGGTGTAAATTGTGGTTTTTCTTTGTGTGGGGTCGATAACAGACATTTTCTGGCACCGTACCGGTGTTATATCGAGTTCCCGTTTCGAGTGTTTTTCCCTCCCGGAGAAGGCGGGTATCAGATATTTTCTGGTTCCGTTCCGGTGACATAATTGGGTTTTTTTCCCCGTTAATTTCGGGGTGATTCTGAAATTGTTCGAACGACGCGGATCGTTCGTTAACGTGCGCGGATCCAACCGTCTTCGGGGTACCGGCCGTTAGCGGAGCGTGGCGGGGAGACCGGACGATCCGGGTGTGTGTGCGATGTCGCTGTGCGTGTGATCGCGGATAAAATTATTTTTCTTTTATTATTTTGTTGTATGTTTTTATTACCGCGGTGAACTGAGTAGCCGCAATCGGGAGTGAGTGTCGCGGGGTTTTTTTTGTATTATTTAATCGGTTTCGAGTGTGGGAGTGAGAGTGAGGGAGAGTGGATCGTCGGTCTGGACCGCGGGTGGGCGAGCGAGTCGCGAGAGTGTGTGTGTCGGTGTGAGAGTGCGTGAGCGTCGACGTATATTTTTCTTTTATTGTTTTTCCGGGGTTTTTTTGTTGTATTCGTTTCCGAATTAAATCGGTTTTTTTTTGCTCTCATTTATTACGTTGCGTCTGAGTTTTTTTTGGCAATTTCCTCCCTTTCCGATCCGTGGAAAACCTGTGCGGTACGATTTCTGAGAACACCGCCACTCTGCCATCGGGGTAGGGCTGCGGCTGGCCGGTGCAAAGCAGCCTGGCTCAGGGGTGGGATCTTTCCCGGCGTGCAAACGCCTGGCGCCCAGGGTAAAAAAATTAAGGGAAAGATTCCACGAGCTTTGGCTTGTGACGTGAGCAAAATTCGCGTTACAGTATATACTTTCAAATAAAACCAACTTGAATTCAATCGGACGAATAGTTTTTGAGACAATAATTCCCAAAATTCACCTACTTGTCGGTAATCTACACAGATGTGCCCCCTTAAAAAGCACGTTTGATTCGGCTAAAACGCTGGTGTTTGGACTGGACCGGAATGCACCGAGGGCTAGTCTGAGAACCGTAGTATAGATAAGATTGAGTCGTTGGAGAGTTTTCTTTTTGGCTGAGTCGTACAGGATTGAACCGTAGTCTAGCTTAGATCGGATTAGTGCTTTGTATGAGTTTAGTATTATGTCTTAGACAGCCCCCCAGTTTACTGATGCTAATACTTTGAGTATATTGATTCGTTTTTGTCATTCAGTTTTTAGTTTTGTGATATGGGGGGCCCACGTTAGTTTTGGATCGAATGTCATACCAAGGATTATGAGTGTATTTACCGCTTTCAGTCTGTTGTTATTGAAAAAGATTTTGACGCCGTTGTTTGTTAATGCACGAGATCTGGAGAATACCAAAATTTGTGTTTTCGTATCCGAGATTTTGAATCCAGTTGTAGATGCCCAGTTTTGGAGGTTATTTAGACAGTCTCGGATGGTTTCTTCCGTAGTCTCTACATTTTTACCACTACACGTTATGGTTAGTTCATCCGCGAAAAGTAGAGCACTCATGGGTCGAGGAACGTTCGTGACAATGCTGTTGATTGCTATTCGAGAGAGAGTTACACTAATCACTGATCCTTGAGGAACGCCGTTTTTGGTTTGGATTGTGCTAGATGTTACTCCTTTGTATCTTACTTCAACTTTCCTCGAGTGTAGAAAAATTTGGACGAAAGCCAAACATCGGCCGTTTATTTTCTGGTCTTCAAGGATTTTAAGCACTCGGTCCCTCCATAACATGTCCCTCCATCGTAAGACTTTTCAATATCTAGGGAGACGGCAACAAGGTATTGGTTAGTGTAGGAAGATTTGCAGATTTTAGCTTCAAGTTTCGTGCGATGGTTTATCGTTGAACGGAACTTCCGGAAACCACTTTAATGGGGCGTAAAGAAGTCGATTTTTTCTAGTCTGTATTTGAGTCTTTTGTTGACTATTTTTCCATGAGTTTACTTGTACATATTGTACAAGTCAGTGCAATTGGTCGATAGCTCGTAGGATCGCTGACGTTCTGACCTGGTTTACTAATAGGGACTACTGTCGCCTTAGACCATATTGCTGGAAAATCTTTATGTGACCATGTTCGATTGAATATGTCAAGGACGTATCTAAGACCGCTGTCAGGTAGTTGTTTTAACATTACGTTTGGGATTCCGTCCGGACCTGACAATGAGCCCGAGTTTTTTGTGGCCCGAAGGACTGCTTTGAGTTCATCTAGACGTAGGTTTTCGTTTATCGGGTCTGGCCCGTCGGCGATTTTTATGCTGTTTACGGCTTCAAATTTATTTTTGTGCTGTAGGAAATCGAGCAGGTGATTGTTGTCGCTAGAATTGCTCGCAAATGTCTGGGCTAGTGTATCAGCCATTTCAATAGGATTAGAAATCGTAGATCCGTCGCGGAGAAGAAATGTCGATGCAAAGCTGGACGTTCTTATTCCGGAGATACTTTTTGTTTTCCTCCAGGTTTCTTCTGACGAAGCACCAGGACCTAAGGATGAAACATATTATATCCAAGAGCGTTTTGTATTTTTTTTCACAGTTCGTCGAGAGATCACTCTGAGTTTTTTGAAAGTTATTTTGTTTGTGTAGTTAGGGTATCTCTTATAAGTGTTGAATGCTTGCTTGGCTCTCAAGATGGCCTCAGCGCGTTCGTTATTCCACCACAGTAGTTGGGGTTTTTTGTGTTTGCTGGAGGATTTTGGAATGTTATTGGCCGCGGCCGACAGTATGAGAGCGTTGAATTCAGAGGTAATAACATCGATGCTTTCTTGATTTTCACGCATTGGTTTTACGTATTTGTTAAGTTTGTCTTCAATCTCGAGTTTGAAGCCTTCCCAGTTTGCTTCTTTCAGTTTCCATTGCCAGCGGGTGGAGTGGGTATGCGGGGTCCGAGAGACTGAGCGCATGTAGATAGGAAAGTGATCGCAACCGTGTAAGTTCTTCGAAACTGTCCATTCTATTTTGGCTGCAAGATCTGCTGTTCACAGGCTGACGTCGATAGCGCTAGAAGATGCTGACGAGATGGTGAAGTGGGTCGGTTGACCGTCGTTTGGGAGAATTACATTTTCTTTACACGTGCGTGAAAGTTGGTACATTACTTGTCCCTTTTCCGTTTGGAAAATACGTGAATTCCTACTGTTTTTCATTACCCACTATACCTAACTTCACTCCGTGAATAATGTGAGCAAAAGCGCACGCTTGTCAGTTTTAACCCACGCCTGAGTGTGCGGTTTACAATAGGGAAGATAGGCAATTGCCTGGCGCGATCTTCACATTTGATGCAATTTCGTTTCCAAGTGATATAACATACCAAGTGATATACGTTCATCTCCCGTCACCATATTGCGATGATCAGTGGAAATTGAATTAAAATGCTTGAAGAAGCTGCACAAGTAATGTGGGAGATACGTGGGACGAACCCAGGGGGGACGGTTCTTAAAGAAATGTAAAATTGGAAGTTGATAAGAGTTTGTGTTGTGCAATAAAAAAATAAAAAATTGATAGTTTTAACAATGTTCATTCAAATTTGTTTTATGCATTGTTGATGAGGGGGGGCTTCGCCCCCCCCCCCCCAACCCCCCTGGCGGGGCTTCGCCCCTGGACCCCCTGATCGCCATGCGCGCGCGAACTCGGGCGGCGTCGCCGCCCTTGAAGGTTATTCTCTCCTACAACAATTGATCTGGTCATCGAAAGCCGATTTGATCTCGATACTTAACGCACTTGTAAAAAAAAATAGTGTAAGCTACTCGTGCGTACAGCCGGAATCGCCCATCTGGTAATGACCGGCTTTCCGCACTCGTTGCTTAATATACTATTGTCACACGCTTAGATTTAAGTAGGAAATTTAAACTCCGATGCGATGTTTGTTTCCAGTGTAACGGTTTCATTCTAGTTGAAAAATAGAATTCGAGTGTAACACTGAAATTGCAGTGTTATACTTGAAGTTGAGTGAAACACTGGAATTCCGGTGTATATCGGATTTCGGTCTAATACTCAAATTCCAGTGCAACACTCAAGCTTCAGTGTAACACTCATATTCAAGCGTAACACTCGAATCCCAGTGTAACACTGGATCGAGTATGTAAAATTATACAACACTCGATCAAGTGTAGGACAAACACTCGAAATTCCAGTGTAACACTCGAATCCCAGTGTAACACTCGAATCCCAGTGTAACACTGGATCGAGTATACGAAATTACACTACACTCGATCGAGTGTAGTATAAACACTCGAAATTCCAGTGTTTTTTTTTATACGGGATGAGTAGGTGAATGAAAATAAATCCCAATCACGTACGAAAATAATCCAAAAAGTATCTGCATGATTTTTATTTTTCATTAATCCCACTATTTAAATTCACGATTGCAGTAATAAGAATTATAAATTAAAAAAAAAATGAAATCACAAAAAATGAGTGTCATTACGCGAGTCCGATTCACGTAAACTTCAGGTGTGATTAAGTTGCACTTAATCAAGTTAAATAGTGATCCCGTATCGATCATCAAAATTACAGACATAATAGAATCTTCCGAATGCACTTCGATTACGGGGAGATTATTCTCACGGTTTACTTTTAATTTAGGTGACATTTCTGGGGTCAAAGTATTGACCGCAAGTGCATTAGGATATCGGATACAATGATTTTATGGGCGCGTACAAATTCCCAAGGAATTTGGTAAACTCGGTTACCGTGTTGTACGTCGGATCATGCATCGAATGCTGAGCTTCTCCCTTTAGTTTAGTGCGCAACAATTTCACTAGCAAACTCTGGTTGTCCGGCGGCAGCATTTGACTTGCCTCTTCACACCCTTCTATGAAGTGCGTCACCGGAATGTTGTATCCATCGAATGTAGGTTCCGAAGCGAGCGCGTACTTTAAGGATATTAAGGCCGGGGCCACGGGGTTACCTTGATTAGCCATGTTCAACTCTAATGGATTTACTTATCGATTTATTCCGTTAATTTCTTGATCGCGTTCTTGATTTTGTGAATTATTTAACTTTATATCAGTGTTTGTATTTATATTCAGCGAGGAGCCTCCCGCGTTGGAGCTTTCAGGCCCTCGTGGAGGATTTTCAGATGGCGTTTGCGCGCTTCCAGAAGTTTTAATAGGTGTTCTACCAAAGGTCATTATTTGATCATGATTGAGGGCGTCGATATCCCACTTCTGACACCAACATTTTATCTGAATAAAATGCAGGGACGTAACAACTATATGCCTAGTTGGAAATTTCAAAGTTTGACATTTTTTTAATTTCCGAAAATGTTCAAACTGATCTCAGAAATAATTTTTCGTTTCAAAATCAGATTCGATATTGAATTACGAATTGAAAAGACATTTTGGCACATTTTAAATACGTCTGACATGAAAATGACGATGACAATTTTTTTCGCAATCCCATAGCTAGTTTATGAAGAAGAAGCAACAAACAATTAGAAATTCACCCCGATTTATATGTGAAACAGGTGATGGAGCGTTGTTACCGTCGCCAACGCGTGAAAAGCTTGAGCCAGTCGTGCCGCGACGTCGTGACGATTCGAAGGAGGCCCGTGACGAAATACAACCAAAAACAAAATCGAGTCCGAAAAATAGTCCGCGACAAGGACGTTCTCAGAGTCTCGGACCGATGGCGACCGAGCGTAGATCCCCAAAGCGACAGCCACCGCCAAGGGCACCGTCGGTCAGCAAAGACGCCAAGGTATCATCATCGTCGTCATCGTCAACTGGCAAGAACGCGAGCCACGATAACAAACGGATTACGCGAAAGCATAGACAAATTATTAATGTAAAAAACATGTTTACAATTTTGTTCTGTCGTGTGTCTGCTTTTGCTCTGGATCTCCACACGCACGCTTCTACGTCTGGACGATTTGATTGTTACTCTTTTAGTTATTACTTTCAATATCATTAACGTTATTTATACGATATTCAATCACAATTGTCGAAATTCGTGATCAAACGTTAGTACTTTGGAATAGTATATTGTGTATCGAGGAGGCAACTGGACACTTATAACGGCGAGATGAAAACTGCTGAAAACATTGCGCGAACCGTTAAAAGGCCCGCCTCCAAGATGCACACGATACTTAATATAACGAAACCATGTTATCCGAGTATAAATCTGATGCATATTGAATAAATGATCAATTTTTTTTTGCTTCCTCATAAAGAAAGGTTTGTGACGGTCCGAAATTTTTTTTTCGGGATTTTGATGTCAATAGGTTCAAAATGTCCTAAAACATCGAGAAAACACATTTGGAGAAAATGTCCGGATGTATGTATGTGTGTGTGTGTGTGTGTGTGTGTGTGTGTGTGTGTGTGTGTGTGTGTGTGTGTGTGTGTGTGTGTGTGTGTGTGTGTGTGTGTGTGTGTGTGTGTGTGTGTGTGTGTGTGTGTGTGTGTGTGTGTGTGTGTGTGTGTGTGTGTGTGTGTGTGTAGGTGTGGGGGTGTGTGTGTGTGCGCGTGTGCGTGTGCGTGTGCGTGTGCGTGTGCGTGTGCGTGTGCGTGTGCGTGTGCGTGTGCGTGTGCGTGTGCGTGTGCGTGTGTGTTTGTGTGGGTGTGTGTGTGTGTGTGTGTGTGTGTGTGTGTGTGTGTGTGTGTGTGTGTGTGTGTGTGTGTGTGTGTGTGTGTGTGTGTGTGTGTGTGTGTGTGTGTGTGTGTGTGTGTGTGTGTGTGTGTGTGTGTGTGTGTGTGTGTGTGCGCGTGTGCGTGTGCGTGTGTGTGTGTGTGTGTGTGTGTGTGTGTGTGTGTGTGTGTGTGTGTGTGTGTGTGTGTGTGTGTGTGTGTGTGTGTGTGTGCACCACCCTCCAAAATTCAAACGTTCATAACTCGAGAACGGTTCAAGCTACCGTACCGATTTTCGCAATTATTGACGCATTCGCTGGGCTTTGACAGCGTTTTGAATTTTTTCAAAAATTGTCGTAACCACTCTCTAGCATCCGCAAATCTCGAGATATTCGGCTAAATAGTTTTTCACATATAGAGTTGGGTCCACGGATGTTTGGTATTGCATTTGAGCTGAATCCATCAATAATTTTAGATTTTATGATTTTTTGAATTTTCCAAAAAATCAACTTTTTCGCTTTATTTGTCGTTCACTTCAACCAATCGAACCATAATTTCCTGCAAGCTTAGGATGTAGTTGTGCTATAATACATATCAAATTTGGCCGAGATCGGCCGAACGGATCAAGATCTAGAGCAATTCGAAATTTCTAAGTTCCAACCCCTGCAAATTAAAACTAGCTGCAAGTGAAAACTTGCAAAGTACTTCCTCCGTAATCCTCCGCACTTGAGCGAATGGACGAAATCCTTTATGAGGAAGCCAGAATTAATAAAGAAAAAGTTACTCATAAAGCATCCTCATAAAGGACTTCGTCCATTCGCTCAAGTGCGGAGGATTACGGAGGAAGCACTTTGCAAGTTTCCACTTGTTTTATTTCTCAAAACAAATCGAACATAACATATTTTTTCACCTGATCGAACGATACGAGGTTATAACTGGTTATGATTCCAAGTTCGAAGTTTTACTATATATCGAAGCCGCTTGGTGGCACTGCCGATGCACTCGAGTTCGATGTCACCCTCTTAGAACGTAAAAATTCTCTTGCCCGCTTAACATAGATGAGAGAAGGAATATTTACGTCCTGGGCGTTAAATGTGCACTTTTGCGTACTATCTAGCATACGCACAGTCGAGAGTTGCGAAAAAACCGATGTTGTCTCCCGCAAATACCCACGAAAAAGCGAGGAAAACATGGTTGCGTTATATGAAAACCATTCACATACCATTGGTCAAACGTTGGCCAACGTAATGGTCCGACCCAAGGCTTACTTACGACGGCAATTGAAAATTAAGATCTTATCTTGTTAAAAATGATTACGATATTTCCCTGATAATTCAAGACGAAAAAACTTAACCCTAGACGGGTCATATGGTTTTTCAGACCTTCACCGGGTCAAGCGGGAAAACGACGAACCCCATTATGATCCCACGTGACAATCCGTCCCATTGATCAGAAAAAGGTTTCAATAGACACCATTCTCTTCGCTTTTTAATAACGAAGAGAATGGTGTGTATGACATTCGGTTTTATTGAAGTTGAAATACTGAAAATGTTGTTCAAACGGGAAAAAGTGAAAAAAAAACTTGTTCAGGAGAGGGGAATGAATTTCGCGTGGGGTCACTGGTTACCCCGCTTGACCCGTCTAGGGTTAAAGTCGTAGTTTTCTAGTAGTGTTCCGATAATTTTTCCTAATATTTTCAGTCAGACTGTACCACGGTTTCAAATTTATCAACAATACTTACATGACATTTGAATAACAATTATAAATGACAGTCTCGAAAGTCGTAATAAGCTATCAGTCATCTATCCATCCAAATGTTTTAACGAAGACCAACGTTTACAACAAAAATTAGCAATCCGTGGTTCTTATAGAGGTAGTGGAGGCCTTCGTGGCTGCAGTCGGCATGGTGACTCTTCGTCAAATTTTTATTAACCCCTTGGCCTACCGCTTGGGCTCCGACCGTCCGACGGCGCGGGCCAAAAACAACACCGAGCTCGGTCGTGCGCTGAGTCTAGCTCGTGTTGTTTACATTTGGCCGGATCGACGTACCACGGCGCTCACCCGTGCTGTTCGTTTTTGGCCCGATTTTCCTACCACGAGTCTCACACATGATTGTAGGCGAAAGGGTTAAAGTCGATCATGGTACAATTGGGCCAGAAGCCCCGGGTATTTGTCTACGCTACATTCGTCTAAAGTGGTGAATCCGTGATTACACCGCGAATCATGGCAAGATTACGATATCCTTGGCGCCGCGATCTGATAACATTTTCTTCGCCGAAAGAAGCCCAATAACAAGAACAAAAATGTTGATATCTTGCTTAGTTTTCGAGATACCAAACTTTTTCTATCGAAAATGTTTAAAAAAATGTTACATAGAAACGAATGAATTTTTATTTAAATCGAAAAAAACAAAAAAAATGTTTAAAAATGGAAAAAACTAATATAACCCAACCTATAAAAACGAGTTTTTACTTGTACAGAGGCGTTCATTGTGGAGGTAAAGTATACCTCCATAATGACTTTTAAAGCTTACATAGTTTTTTTTTGTTTTTTTTTATTTTGATTCCTCATAGAGGAAACTATATTATGGTGAAAAATTTTTTTTTCGAGATCTTTGTCATTATGTTCAGAATGTGTTAACCCTTAAATGCGCCGTGTTGCCGTTTGGCAACATATATTTTCTGGCTCTATATTTACATTTGGATGCTTTTAAGGCATTGTGGGCAAACGTCTACGGACCGCTTACATGTATTTGCTTACAGTGAGCGCCATTCATCTGACGCAGATGTTTTTAAATGATTTCTAATAATTTTTTCATAATTAAAAAAAAAAATTTTTTTTAATTTTTTTTCTTTTTTTTATTATTTTTCCCTTAATATACACTGTTTTCTGAGTAGTAGTTGATATATAGAAACTGTAAACAAAATCTTGCGCATTTAAGGGTTAAAACGTCGACAAAACACATTTAGAGAAAATGTCCGGATGTATGTGTGTGTGTGTGTCCCAAAATTCAAACGTGTATAACTCGGGAACGGTTCCACCTACAGCCCCCAAATTTTGCAGACATGTGCAACTCCATAATTTTTTTTTTTGGCTATAATTTTTGTCATGATTGGAGCGGTGGTTCGGATTTTATGTCGTTTTTAAATTACGAAAAAAAAGATGTTTACACGATAGCGATCGCAAATTTCGAGATATTCTTGTAAATAATTCTTCACAAAAAGATTTGTACCCAAGGTTGGTTGGTATTGCATTTGGGCCAAATCCATCGAAAAGTTCAGATTTTACCGGATTTTGATTTTTCCGAAAAATGTACGTTTCGTGCTAACTTACGACAGCTTCATCAGATTGAACCCGGATTCACTACATGTATAAAACATTATTTGATTGTACTTTGTATAAAATTCCATGGAGATCGGTTGGGGGGATCGAATTTTATAGGACTTTGAATTTTCGAAAAAGTGACGCTCTGGTCGAACTCACGACAGCTTAGACCAATCGAACTCGAACTCGCTCTAGTATAGACCGTGTTAAAACATATACTCTACCGTGAAACGTACGAGAAAAGGACCAAATTTTATATGGGGAACAAGCTGCAAGTTGAAACTTGCGAATTGCTGCGTCAGAATTCTAGAAACCTGCAAGTTTAAATTTGCAAGTTGCTACCCCAGAATCGAAGATACAGTCCGACCTCCGAATAAGCACCCCGGCAATAAGCAACTTTTCCCAGTTTCTCACTCGAGCGCTTCCCCCACTCCGACTCGAACTCCGAGCTCAAGAATTTTGTGCACCGAACCTCTAGTTAAGCAACCAGCTTGGGACTGAGAGTGAGAGACAGACAGAGATAGTGAGCGCGGAGCGCGCGCCTCGTGAGGGTATGCGATATATAAGAAAAACTCTTACCCTTGGGGGCCTTTGGTTGCTTATGCGGAGGTCTCTCATTTTCTCATGAAATAAGGTTGTCAATATCTTCAATTCTGGGGTAGCAGCTTCCAAATTTCCACTTGCAGGTTTCTTGAATGCCGAGGAAGCAATTTGCAAGTTTCAACTTGCAACTTTTTTAAGGTTCAGTTGGGATAGGTTTTTTTTTCAAATTTATTTAGTTTTATTTCTTTGTTTTCTCAATAAAAAATTCCAGTTCTCGTTTTTAGATAAAGGTTTGGATGACTTGACGACATCGCCCCTCAAGATTTTTCTTGCTTTCGCCGATCAACTAGTTACATTCCTTTCGCTTATTTCAAAAGTGAACGATACATACATCGAAATTTGTTTATTTTGTACGCCAGATTTCTTTTTCAGATAAAAAGCTCGCATTCTCGTTTTATTTTGACACAAAAAATTATTACGTATTATTAGAGATTCCGTAAGCTAAGCTTAATTTGCAGTGTTTTACGAGAATAGTTCAATACATCGCGGCGCCAAGATATCATAATTGCCACCGACTCATCAACATCAGATCGACGCTGCTTACGAAAACTAGCACGTTTCAGATTTCTTACGAAAACAAGCACGTTTCTAATTTCACCGCGAAAACTAACACGTTTCGATATTCGTCGCGAAAACTAGCATGTTTCGGCTTCGACCCCTAAAATAAGCAGGCCGAAACATGCTAGTTTTCGCGGTGAAGATCGAAACGTGCTAGTGTTCGTGGCAAAAGCCGAAACGTGCTAGTTTTCGTGGTGATGCCAAACGTGCTTGTTTTCGTAAGAAATTTGAAACATGCTAGTTTTCGTTAGCAGCGTCGAGATGTCATGGTGAGATCCGCGGTCGTAACGTCATTCTCAGATGGGTAGCTGCACTTCGAACGAAGGGCTCATTTACGAAAACAAATCCAGCTGGTCTTCCTCCATCGGCATGCACACCGCAGAATGTGGGTAGGGTGATGAAGGTGATTACGCGAAGTCCGGCTGGCTCTGCTAGGTGGCACGCTTCTGAACTGGGGACGAGTACGAACACCGTGACGCGTATTTCGCATAAACATTCGGCCACCTATCTGAGAATGGTGTTGCGACTGGGGATGTTACCGCGACGTGCAGTGATGAAGCGACGCCTGAAGAGTCATTCCGTTTTAATCACTAATTCACCGCTTTTTACAAACGTATCGTAAGCCAACCCGTGGTACTTTTGAGACTATGGGGCCATTACGGATATTGCATGACGTTGTATTAGCATCGATAGACACCGCTGTGGGTTCACCCTTCATATATTACGGTGGTGTTATTTAATACTTTCGAACTTCGGGGATCGATTAATCGATTTCGAGAAAAACAACTAAATTTTTGGCGTAATTTGACTTTTCTAGTCGACTTATTACTACACGCTGATTCGAAGTGAAGTTTCCGATTTGAAACACATGAAAGACATGATTTGATCTATTTTCCGGTAATTATATTGACTGTTAAATGATTGTGAGTAGTTCTGGAAAAAATCAAATACCATATGAAATGAATGAACCCTACTTTCACGAAAAAATAAATCGTTCCTCTGACGATTATCATTCAATTGATTCCAGTAATTTTGAAATAACCGAACGTTCTGCCCCCCCCCCCCCCCCCCCAATTGACAGAAAATATCCTAAATAACATCTTCAAACAACCACAACCCATATGGCGTTGGGGGGGGGGGGGCAGACATTCCACCCGGTATTGGATTTTTGAGGAGTCACTCTGCTTATATAATTATCGAAAAAAAGAAAAATAGCATGCATCCTAAGCCTGAAATTTCACCTCGTTTCAGGGGATGATTGGAGTTGTGCTAAGGAAGTCCCACCCGTCAAAGTGGAACATTACTTTGAACCTTTTTGACGAATTCAATCCGATCGGGTATATCAATGGTCCGTTAACATCTTCCAAACATTTTTACAGGAGACAGAGAAAGAGCAGAAGGATAAGGAACCACGGGAGAGGAGCAGTGAGCCAGAAAGGCATCCACGCCCGAGTAAGTAGAAAAAGCTTCATGTCTGATTTTTCGTCAATCACATTCACCTATGATTTTCGTTCGGGCTCCGGAGCTTCCATTTCTTTCGACTTTCCATCAATTACCATACGATTCATAGATCAGGGCTCCATCAACCAAAAAACCCTGATCCTTTGTCGATTTTTCTCTGTCACCCGTTGTAGAAAAAACTATGATTGCTTTTCCTGCATCTTCACACGATGACATAGACCATGACGTTATATCAATAACTATATACATATATAGATAGAATTATTGAAATTTGGTCTTGGGCCTGCTCGCTTAACCCTCGTGGCCAACGTATGTCTATTATTATTCTTAAATTATCGCATCATTATAGTGTTCACTGATAATATCATTGAACAATGCGAGATACCCACCGCCCGTCGAAACACTTTTCATTACGCGGCGACGTGTAACGATAATGGATCGAAGAAATAATCATACCTCTGAAATCTTATGCAAAGGAATACGGTCGGATAATTAGTCACATTTAATTGTTATTCATACATCTGATATCGATTGAATTGATATTATTCATTAGAACGTTATTGGCTGTTGATAGCACGGGTGTTGGGTATTAGGGGCCATCGTTTATAGGCGGACGACTTATCGTTAGCGATTAATATTTTCATTCATCCATTGACCGAACAAGATCTCGTTGCCACTTTTCATTCGTCAAATGTGGTTTCGATTTCCTAGAAAAAATGGATGATACTTTTACTGTCGAAAGGAGAAAATCGACGATAGAAGCTGATTTTTTACAATGTAATTATTGAGAAAATTTTGAAAAATTCCTCGTCGGGTAAATGATGAACTGTTCGGGTAGTTGACGTACTGAAAAAGTCTCTTGCGTGCGATTTTGGCACCTCACGCTGTGAAGTTAGTTACCATGGGTAATCGAAAACCATGGGAGATCCCGTGTGTTACAAACGGAAAAGAGACAAGTAATGTGAGAATTTTCACGCCGACGTTAAGAAATAGTATATTAAGCAACGAGTGCTGAAAGCCGGTCATTACCCACGAGTTTTTTGATGATCCACGGTGACTGGCATCACAGCGTGGGTAATGTAGTCGCACGTTTGCGTAAAGAGACAAGTAATGGGAGCATTTTCACGCAACCGTAATGAAAAAGCTATTATTATCTTGTTGTTTATTTTTACTGTTGTTCGATTGCAAATTTTCCCTGGTCATCAATTGAATGCAATGGAACGAATTGAGTGGGAATGCCATGGATAAGAAACTATTTTACGTTCATAATGGTCAATAACTTTCTTTAAATATTGAAAAGAATTAATTGCAATACTGGAATGAAAGTAAAAGTGTTTGGGAATCGATTGAGATTCGGAAGAGTCGAATTCATTGTATCTCTGTGACAATATTTTCCATTCCACAGCCTTATAGGGTGTGTAAATATTTTTTAATCTACCATAGATTAAATTGTGGTAATCAAGCGACATAAAGCGACTGTCTTCCCTCAATTGAATTGAAAAACGTTGCCATAGAAAAAATTATGCCGCGCGAGATATGAAGTATGGAAAGCGATTGGTCATTAACTTGGGATATTCATTTTTTATTTACTTTATTCGAAGGGTAAGTCTCTCGCCTGTTACACATTGCCATCGGTGTTTAGGGAGATGCATGATAGAATTCTCTACCCATCTGTTATTCGGCATCTATCTATACGTATATTTGTCTATCAATTGGGATCATTAAAAAATCATAATCTCAGGCCACGTATGTCAAATGACTTACAAGACCAACGAATGGGTGTGGATCCTGAAAGTTTCATAAGAGAGTCGTCACGGAGCTTTACTCGAGCTGTTACAGCGCAGGTTTATTTAGCAATTTTCTTCGTTGTTTTTGCTTCCCCATTCTTTCGGCCACGGCATCATCACCGTCATCATTAAGTTCATTAAGAAACCCAATCATCGAAGTCTCATCGCACGTATTAGAGCGTGTGAAAGGAAATCACACCCTTTGGGTTTCAGAACGGAGGGGAACTTAAATAAAAGTAGAGGATGAAAATTTAAAACGTAGCCGTATGAATGAAAAAAAGTTGTAGGACCAGGATTAGAGTGTGATTGGATACGGGAGCGGGTGTTTCAGCCGCGGGTGGCCGTGGGGTCCGGTGGAACATAAGAGAGCCTTCCTCGATACAATCGCCGGCAGCGAGTTGTACGTCCACAGGCGGGCCACCTATTACGCCAATACCGCCGCCACCTTCGGGCTCTGGTCCGACACCGCTCCACAAGACAAGGTCCTCCCCGCGGGCCCATCGCAAACGTACGTTTTCTTAGTCCGTCACTCGCAAGCAATGGAAAAAGCCAAACAAATAACAATTTACTCAAAGTTATGACAAAGCTACGGTATTGACGCGGTTCTACAACCCCCCCCCCCCCCCCCCTTCCAATTTATAAAGCTTCTCACCCTTTATTTCTATGCTACCCTGTACTTCTGCGTTCGCCACATATTTTTTTTATGATCCGGTTGAATGATTGTACCTTGAACGCAAAACGACACAGGGATGCGAGCTATGCTCCCAATGACAGTGAAAATATATATTTCTTTCCAAATTTAAGTTTTTTAAAAATTACATTGCCAAAATTGTATATCACTGAAGGAATTATGGGCTTATTTTGTTTTGTTGTCTCTTCTATTTTGACCAGAAATAATTTGAAAGTGCTCTTTCGCATGCTATTCTTACCTATTACGAGTATTCGAATTATACATATATCAATAAATCAAAGAATCATATTTGGAGCGTCAGTGGAAGCTGTCGAAGCACATGTGTTGCGTAGCTTATAATATCTAACACAGTTGAACCTTGATTAATATATAAACCTTGGCACCCTCTTTCCTCGTACACTGAAACCTCGATTATACAGTGACCGATTATCCAGACGCTCGAACAGGGTCACGCTTCGATGCAGAGTGTAACCGGAATTCGGGGGAAAGTTCCGGAGCGTACATGCGTAGGATTGTCTCCCGCTTGCATTTATTTTTCCTGGCAACGACACATTGGCAGCGCCCCCCCCCCCCTTCCAGTGATCACAGTCCTGCTCGGAGACGAGGTTGCTTGAGTCCGCACGGAGAGGATTTTTACGACCTCTCAATCGAGTTTCGAGAGGCCTCCGTCGCATCTGGATAATCGAGGTTTCAGTGTACTGGGCAAAGAACATTACATAAAAACCAAAAAACAGCGAAGATGCTTCCTGGTAGACTGAGAAACGCGACGGGTGGGCGCGAGTAAACAAATAAAAATGTAAAGAATAATGAAAGAAAATTTGTCGAATATCGGGTCTAAAGTTGTGAGGAGCGTATGATCGTCATAACTTTTGACTTCTGTACGATATATGTTCTAGCCTTCCTCGCGACAACCGCTCCCCCCAATCATCCTCTTCATCACGGTAAATCCGGTGTAACAATAAGTACGAGTTCGTCGCTGAGCCTAACGAGCATGACGACCGCGGCTATGTGTACGACAACGGCAAGTGTCGCGAAACTCACGTCAAAGAATTCGGTTCATCCTCAAAGTGCAATTAACACGTTGACTGCCTCATCCGGTACCGGCATCAGCAGCAGCAGCGCCGGCGTAGCGAGCGGTGGCACCGTTAAACCAGCATGCCAATTGACCCCGGCCAAAGTCGCACGGCCTAAAACCGCTGGAGCCGCCGCCGCTGCGGCTGCCGCTGGTTCTCCTTCTACTTCTTGTGCTCCGCTGCCATCGGCGTTGGCCGGCGTCGCCGCAACCATCACAACTCCTCGCCCCAATGCTGATGTCGTTGACCAGCACCCATCTAAACCATCATCATCCTCCGTCGACAATCGAAACGCTATTCGAGCCACTACCGCCGCTGCCGCCGTTTCTTCTTCTTCCGCTAATGCCGGCCTGCAAGCTAGTAAGTAGCTGAAGCTTGTGACGAAAACGCATCGTCGTATCCACGGAGAGCGCTTTCCGTTCGTGACGCGCACGCTCTCGAAATTCTCGAATAATCCGTCTACTCTTTTACGCTGCATCTCATTTCCCTCTATTATCACGCTACGTCACAGACATACGTGTGGGTCATTTCGGTGTAATTGTACCGTTTGATGGCCCCCATCCGCTAGGATTTCGTTTGACAATGTTCATATTGTTGTTAGAGAGCTAACAGGCGTGCAATTTTCTTTTATTTATCTCATATTTCTGCGACGAACTACCAACATACAGCCAGTACATACAGATCAGGTTTCTTTGTTCAATATATATTGGAAAAAATGTAACCCTACGTCGACGCATTCTGATGCAGCTCGAAAATTTTAGTACCTGAAAAGATTTATTTTCGCATTTTCTCGATTTTCGAATCGTTTACTAATTTCGATAATTAAAGTTCAAAGAAGCCGATGAATAATTTCATATGTAACGTCGGGTTTTCGTTAACGTTTTCAGATTTTTCAAAAGTGCCTACCGTTTGATCTGTCAATTTGAAAAAAACAAATTACAATAAGCTTTAGGGGAAACGGTGGTGAAAAAAACTACAAAGAAAACTGCATACCTTTCATGGCTGTAAGAACAGTATAAATATTTTAAAATCGAATTCCAGATGATGAAGGTCATTGAGAGGTTCACTTGACCTAGAATGTATTTAATATTTATTTGATCTCCATACTCGTTAACTGATAGAAAAAAAATTTGCTGAAAAACTTTTATCGTCAGAGCTCCAATGGTCTTTAAAAAATTTTGGTTTTGAAATTATTTTCACAGCATACCATAACGGCAATGAATTAATTGTTCCTTTCGTAAAAATCATTGCAACCAATATTGCATTCATATACGATAAAAAACGATTATTCGAATGAAATATTTCCCCGAAGAAACATTATTGACGATTGAACATTATTCGATCGTCCGCTTTTTAATGTTTCAACAATGAATATGAAACAAATTTTTTTCCTTTCGAATATTTAATTTATCTTTTTTTTTTCAAACAGTTTTAGCCTCGGCCTTATAAACGACCATTTTGTGTATTTCTCACTTAGATCACCGAAGTCACATTTTCAGTCATTTTTTTTTCGAATAAACAAACTTTGCATCCGGTTTCTCTTGACAAAATTGCTTTCTTCGTTAGGTATTTCTTTGTTAATTAATACTCTGTTTCACCTCGAATCGCACGAAACGTTGTATTTCGACTCTCCGCCTTATGCAAATCACCATCTATGTTTCCGTGGCTGACCATATCTCGCTGAAACTACAGCGGGCGCGACTTTCCTGGCTCAACTTATGCATACCTGTTTTTTTTACTTGTCGTAATTTCCGTCGCTCGTTAAGGCCTTGTATACGCGATTTCACCGGTTTTCGAAGGTATTTAGACGCGGTTAAGAAAAATGACGCATATATTTATAACTTTTTTCACAGATCATTTATGCACATGGTTAAGTATATGTAAAAAAAAATCAGAAATATTAACAAATGGCGGAGATATTACATAATAAAGCGATGTATGTTTTTGAACCTTGTGAAAGTTCTAACTTTTGAACGAAGGTTCAGATCGTTTTGAAATTTCTACAACATATTTTAGTATCATCAACTGTCGTGTGAACCATACAAAAAATTTCAAGGACACAAAAAAAATATAAAAAATAAAATACCAACAGAAATTTTTTTCATTCAATTTTCTGTCGGTATTATATTTTTTATATTTTTTTTGTGTCATTGAAATTTTTGTTTCTGTGGTTCGCACGATAGGTGATGATACTAAGAATATGTTGTATAAATTTCAAAGCGATCTGAACCTTCGTTCAAAAGTTTAAACTTTCACAAGGTTAAAAAAAATACATTGATTTATTATGTGATATCTCCGTCATTTGTTGATATTTCTGATTTTTTTTACATATGGTTTTTTTTAACCATGTGCATAAATGATCTGTAAAAAAAAAAGTTGTCAATATATGCGTCATTTTTTTAACCGCGTCTAGAAAAGTAACTTCAGAGATCGGTGAAATCGCGTATATAAGGCCTTAAATCCTTGATGTGCTATATGGCTGTTGTCGCTTTATAAATAATAACCGGGTATCATATAACCGTCTATTTCCTCTCAAACTAATTTCCCCATCACATTTTTAGTTCTGTCGTAATATCCCAACCGAATTATCCTTATCTCCGTCGCAACGTTCGTACGATCATGGGCTGTCGTGTCATCATTATACGTAAACGCCGTGTGAAATTTTTCGGACAGCTACACGCACGCATCACTCACTACAGGGAATCAAAAATATTTTAGTACATACATAGCCAAAGAAAAGAAAAATGACCAAATAAATACAAAAAATGAAACGAACAAAATACTGTTCTTGGGTAAACAGATACAAGATATATTCCTATACTTATTTACAAGAAAATAGTTATTCTTTCTTTATTGTAAATAAATGTTTATTGACTAATTTATGACAGTTAATTAATTACTTCGATTAACTAAATTTATTCCTACTGCTTGATATGAAACATAATATCATATTAAATTAGGTTTTATACTATTGATGAGAAGAATCCTATGCCGCCGAGAAATGGGTTACAATATGTCTATTGCCTTATCCTTTCTATCGCCATGACTTTATATTTACTGACAGGTGAAAATAACCCACTGTAACCTTTAGAAAGTGACCGATAACAGTCAGAATAGCAAATTTTACACTGTTGTAATACACTTGGAATAGCTGTTGCACATATCGTTGTTATCTAGATTATCAGAGTCAATGTATACATAGATGTGCATCGTCTGCCAAGTACGTAGCTCTGCGCTCTTTCCACATGTCTTTGTACATCGATGCCAGATATTCGCATATTTTTTTCGTCGAATCGATGAATCGATAAATTTATTAATCCACTGATAATTCGAGAAAATGCTCGATACTGATTGCGATCCTGTATCTATCTAGTTATAGACGTATGTTATATACACTGTCTGTAACCGTAGCGTATGCGAGTACAGTCCGACCTCCCAATAAGAAACCCGGCAATAAGAAATTTTCCCCATTTTCTCACTCGAACGCTTCCCCCACTCCGACTCGAACTCCGAGCTCAAGAATTTCGTGCGCGGAACCTCTATAGTGAGCGCGGAGCGCTCGCCTGGTGGGGGTATGCGATATATAAGATAAACTCTTCCCCTTGGGGGCTTGTGGTTTCTTATTGCGAGGTCGGACTGTAATATAATTTTCTTCAATATCCGTCATTTACGTGTCTCGCTGTGTATCTCAGCCGAGAGCTTCGATGCAGCCGTTGCTCGAGCTCGACGGTCCCTACAAAAACGGCGAGAAATCGCGCGCCGCATGGCTTTAAATTGCATGTTTGGAGTCGATTTGAGCGGAAAAAGTTGTTTTTTTTTTTTTTTTTAATTTTTTTAATCGTTGGATTTATTCGGAAAGACGTCGAGGCCGAGCGGGTGCGCGGCCAGATAAGAAATAACTACGGAATGACTGGTATGACAGGTTAAATAAGCCTCGGGTGGGTAATTCCAGTGACGGCCGAGCCCCGAGTGAACGGCGACGTAACGGGAGGCGATTCGAGCGTAGCTTCAACGCCACCCTCCCAGTGCGCGGGGAGCGTCGTCTCCACTGCCGCGACACACGTGGCGCCTTGGGTGGACGACGAACCGGTGGTCAAGAGCCCGCCGGAACCGACCCGCGTAAAGTCACCGGAGCAGATGATAATGCGATCACCCGAACCGGTAAATTGGACGGTACCCCTAGATACGGGAAAAACGTTTACCGTCACCCAAAACGTCAGAGAGGGTAAGTCATTACGGGTGTAGGGGAGACAGGGATCAGTTTTAACATTTTTCGCAGGAACTCCGATATACCTGGTATTGCTACGAAAAAAATTAGGGCTCTTTATGCTATGATTCGTTTGTTTTTTAGCAATTTTTTTTTTAGTTTGACCTTGAAAAAAGTTGGACTTGGTAATCCATTTTCAAAAACGGAGTTCAAAAGATAGATGGTTGAACAGAAGAAAATATGAATGATCTGACATATAAGTCTTTGTATTCGATTTCGAGATATCGTAGAAGTTTTGTTTCGAAAAATCGGCGACTGAAGTTTGAAGTCGGAAACCGAATTGTCGCGCGCTCGTTTATAAACGTCCTATGACTAGTGAAATTTCTCAAACTTCTTCAACAATTATCTCAGCGACTCATGCCTAAAGGCTTACAGAAAACTAATCGATAAAATTCAAATTTTTTATGCACTCTCATTTCTTCTACACGGCTAGCGTCGCGACAGACGCTGTCGAGTCTTTTGCCGTCTATCCGTCGTGGTCAATTTTGTTATTACCGAAAGTCGAGTATTCGAATTTCAGATCACAGCCTGGATTATTCGGGCATTCGTAACGATCGGTACCGATCGGGACTTGAATGTTTAAACAATGTAATCTACTTCATAGGAGAAGACAGCCAATTTCCGTTCTCTTTCAATAGAATGAATTTTTTTTTTTAAATGTATGATTCTATAGTCAAATTCTCCGGTATCTCTTCTTCCGACGGATAATCGATTCGACCCCAAATGATTTGTTGATTATGATTATCCGATAAAAGGGGAACCTCTGACAAGACCGCATAGCGAGGCAAAGACTTGGGGAGCATCGTCACTACCATCGGCTCCCCAATCAGCTCCACCGGAGCTCGCGCACAAATCTCAACACTCACAGCACTCGGGATATAAGTCACCGGAGAGCGAGAGCGTCTCACTCGGGAGCTTCAGTGGTCTCAACGGTCACAAGGATCTTGATTTCGAGAGAGACAGCCCGTTGCCTTCCAACGTACACAGCACACCAACGCCCACTCAAAGCGAGAAGGTGCGTATTTCCAAGATAACCTCGCTGATAAGATGAAATTCATATAAAAATCTCATTTAACCGTCCACCTACACATTATATTTCTCCGCCGTTTTCGCACCGCAGCAACCCTAAAAATCCAAATATCTATAACTCGAGAACGGCTCAAATTTTGTTCACATGTGTGGAGCGTTATAATCTTTATAGTATCTCGAATTTTTGCAACAATCGACGCAGCCGCTCGCATTTAACAGCATTTTGAAATGTCTGAAAATGACGGTTATTTCTTTAGCGTCTGCAAATTTTGAGATATTGGTCTAAATAGCTTTTACCAAATAGATTGATGCTCACATATGTTCGGTATTGAATTTGGGCTTAATCCATAGATTTATAATCATTCAGATTTTTGAAGATTTTGAATTTTTCGAAAAATTTACGTTTGGTCCTAACTTACGTCAGGTTCGACCGATTGATCCCGAACTCGCTAAAGGTACGAAATATAATTTAACCGTACTATGTATAAAATTGGATGAAAATCAATTGACGCGATCGGATTTTACATGACTGAATTTTTTGAAAAAATTACATTATCGCTCTAGATCACGTCACCTTCGATCAATTGAACCTTAATCGAATTCAGGCAAGGAATATCACGCTAAGCCGTGTAATGTCAATTTATTGAAGGTGAAGCCGGCTTCCTCTGAATTTGCGGTAATTTACGAAAATCCCTATGAGAAATCCGGGGATGATGAAGGCCTTCATAAAAAACTTTGAACATTACTTATAATTTTAATGAACGAACGGTCGACTGGACGAAATAACGAAAGGACAACCGACCAAAACGAACGAACAAACACCCGAGTAAATGAACAAACAAACATCGAACATATGTTTCAAGTCCAATTTCGGCAAGAGTACGATATCCGTGGCGCCGCGATTTGATGTTTCGTATGACTTTTCGTATAGAGCACCCCAAAATAAGACGAAAATGAAGAATAACATTTTTTGATATCGCTTAGTTTTCGAATTATCGAATTTTTTTGTCTTTTATTTTTACGATTTCCCCGATGCGACCGTCCGGATAGGTTTGGCAGTTCATACTGGACATTTGTCAAAAACATATATATAGATTAGGATGGTCCTTATTTGGCCTTAAAAAAAAAGTCTCCCCACCTTCCAAATGATTCTAAACCATGAAAAATGAATTTTCATATTTTTTTCCGATTTTTAAATTCACCCTCTGCCTTGCCTGAATTCATTTGAAAGTTTTTAAAATAATTCATATCATATTTCCAAGCTTAATACGAAAACGATGGTCGCAAAAAATCTAAAAAAAATGTATATTATAAAAAACTATACCACAAAAACACCAAAAAATGTTGGCAGCTGTTCGGCAAACATAAGCTAGAGAAAAATCGACATTGAATTTTTTTTAAGTGTCACGCAACCGGTAAAAAAATCTAAAACAAATATATATCATAAAAAATGATGTCAGAAGGTAACGAAAAAACTTTCGTGACTGTACACCAATTTGAAGTTAGCGGAAAAAGTTTTTGCAAAAAGGAAACATTTTTTTCAAGGTTAAATCAAAATTTAGGATAACTGATTTTTCCAGTAAAAAAAAGTAGTCAAGTAGCGTGTTGGGCATGCGCATGATAGCGTTCCGTAGCGTAAAAGCTACATTCTAGAATTTTTTCAGATTTTTTGCATCGATAGTTTGAAAGTTAGAGGGGGGGACACTCTGATAACGACTTTGAAAGCTAATATCTCGTAAGTGAAGGGTTAAAATGAAAAACTCTCAAAACGTTATTTGTTGCATTTGAGGAGACCTATTTAGGGACACCACACTCAATGGCGTGAGCAAACAAAATTTCGAGTACACGTTTCAAAGTGCGTGAGAATTGTAAAAAAATTTTTTTTCCAAAAATATTTTTTTTATTTTTAGGTCGACGATCTTCATATGTGTACCAAATTCAATCTCAATCGGTACATAACTGAAAGAATGGGAGGACTGTGACATACAGACAGACAGACGGACGGACTTGGCGAAACCATAAGGGTTCCTAGATTTCTACGGAACCCTAAAATCCTCAGTGATGTCTATGACATATGAAATGTTCATCCAAACCGATTGACCCGTTGAAGAGTTTTACAGAATTTTCTAATTGGATCTTCAATTTGAAAATTGAAAAAAATTATGTGATATTTCCGATACCAATGCAATTTGGAACCCAAAGTTGAAGGTTCCCGTTTGTCAGTGGCTTCCATCTTCTCTTTCCAGTGAGGAATCAAAATAAAACATATCGGGTATTTCACGGTACTTATTTTAGGAAATTTAGTAAAAAATTAATAACTATTGCACGGATCAACCGATTTGAATGAAAATTGAATATGTCATAGACGTCACTGAGGTTTTTTACTGGAGAAATCAGTAAACGTGACATTTTGACATAACCTAAAAAAATTTTTTATATCATTTCCAAAAATTTTTTTCGTGAACTTCAAATTTTCGTACAATCACCACATTTTTTTCCTCCCTTTCTAACATCATTTTTTACGATATATTTTTTTTTCTAGATTCTTTTACCAACTGCGTGACACCTAGAAAAAAATCAATGTCGATTTTTATTTTTATTTTTAGGTTATGTTCGCCGGACAGATGCTCACTTTTCTTCGTGTTTTTGCCTTATAGTTTTTTACAATATATATTTTTTTCAGATTTTTTTCCCCGACCTTTTTCGTGAAAATAGGAAATATGACATAAATGATTTTCAAAACTTTTAAATGAATTCAGGCAAAGCAGAGGGTAAATTTGAAAATCGGAAAAAAATATGAAAATTCTTTTTTCATGGTCTAGAATCATCTGGAAGGTGAGGAGCGAGAAATTTTTTTTAAGGATCACCCTAATATAGATATAGTGGCGTAGTCACTAATAGTACCGAAAAATAATTAAAAAAACTAACGAATAACCCTCAACCCTCGAGTACCAAAAAAAAAAAATTTTTTAAACTAACTAATAACCCTAAATAGAGCAGTATAAACTGCCAAACCTATCCGGACGGTCGCATCGCGGAAATCGTAAAATAAAATAAAAAAAATTCGATGACTCGAAAACTAAGCGAGATATAAAAAAATATTATTCTTGATTTTCGTCTTATTTTGGGATGATCTATACGAAAAGTGCATCAAATTGCGGCGCCACGGATATCATACTCTTCCCCCGATTTCATGTACGTCAACGTATAAGCACTCGGACTTTATAACCTCGATAATTTCGTCACGAAGATAAAATTGGCTCGACGAAGAGACAAAGTTCCGAATGAATTGTACTAAATAAATGAGTTGTATGGGTGTTCAACAGAGTTCCATCATTGCCGGCGTGGAGGAAATCCCCAAGGAAGAACCCTGCGGTACCGTTGAACCGGCGGGTGTAAAACCACTGGCCGGAACCAATCTCAGATGTCTGGACGATCCGGTATTCGAGTTCGAACGGGGTAAAACCGCGGATAGCGGTAACGTTGCGTTGACATCAACCGCGCCAGTGACAACGTCCACCGTTTCTTCAGCACCTGTACCAGGTACAACGGCACAACCGGGGTACAGAGTCCTCGAGGCGGAAATTCCTTCACTAACGGGAACTTCAGGCTCGGCCAGTGGTAGTTCGTCCGGTTATCACGTTCTCGAAGCACCTGAATTGAGTCCCGGTTCGGTTCAACGCTCGGTTGCGAGCGACGTTCTCGAAAAAGCCCGCAATCGATTCGACAAATTTTGGGGCAAGAGCGGCCCTGATAATCAGGCTTAGGCTTATTATTATTATCAATACAAACACATAAACTTACATTAGGCTAGAACGACAACGCATCGTCGAACCGTCGATGGGCTACGCACGGACCGAAATTACAAGATAAACGAAAAGCAAAAAAAAAATCGATAACTGCAAATATTATTCGCAAATGAGGAAACTACGAACCGATCAAAATCTTCGAATCGTTTTGTCCTGATAGAGCGAGAAGACGGGTCTCTTTGTTTTAACTTCAGTTTCGTTTTCGACGATGAGCAACGGCGATTCAGTTGATCTTGGAATGGTTTATTGAGAAAAAATCGCGCTTCATCGGCACGGGGCTGTTATCGGAGCCCCTATCAACGCTAAGAGAATTAATAATCACTCAACAACTAGATGGCGTTGCACCATCAACAAATTTTAGATAAACGTATGAAACGAACCAACGCAAAATAACGAGAGAGACACGAATATCCGTTCGGTCATCGTAGATCCGTTTATCCTGCTTCCAGTGGCTACGCCGTCATCGAAATATTTAATCCTATTTTATACTAAACATTGGTATAAAAATTTTCAATAGCTGAAAATAAATAAAAACGAGGATAAAATTATAAAAATACGCGCTGTAGAAATTTTTTTATAAATTTGCTGAATTTTTCTAAAAATGTTGGTGGGACCTTCATTGATGAGAGACTGATTGAAATTTTAAACGACGAATAGACACTGGAAGTTCATTGAAGCGATAAAATTCATCCGCTCGGCTAATAGTTACAGAGAAATAACGAGATATTTAAAAACGATGCGAGTATGGAAAAATTTACGAACGCGGGAAAAAAAAAAAATTATTTCCTAATGCCAATTGGGATGGTGTTGATGAACCTATCGATGTTGGTGCTGCTACCGTCGCCGGTGTAGCTGCTGGCGGTTGCCGCTGCCTGCTGCTGGTGCTGTTGCTCTTGCGTACTGTGTTAGTAACACATTCCGTCTGATGATTTTATTCGATAAATATAAAAGTGCGTTCGTTTTACCGCCGTAGTTCCAATAAGACGAGATTACGAACGAAACGACGCTTTTTTACTAGATCCGTGGAGGCTACTTCGATTACAAAAAAAAAAAAAAATACAAGAAGAACAACGGAGAAAAAAAGAAAATCATTCCGAAGAAATAACAAAAGTAACGAGGAGTCCAAAAATCGTCGCACATTCCGTCTCAATTTCCTACAATCACTTGCTTGCTATCTAATATTTGTTTCTTTTACTTGACCGTTCGATGCTTATTAAGCGTGAGGAGAAAAAACTTGAATGAAGGTGACGGAACACAAGATGGTAAAAAACGAAGACAAAGGGACCGGATGGGCGAAATTTCGAAAGAGCGTTTTTTTTTCTCTTGCCCTCACTCACGCGCGTGCAAGACACTAACTGTAAACCACACTCCATCCAGATCCACGTCCAACGTTCGTACGAAAGAAAGAAAAAAAAAAAAAAAAAAAAAACGAAACGAAAAATCAACCAACCGTAGCAGTTTGGAGGATTACAGAAAAATCAAAGTAAAAATGGTGATTTTTGAAAAATGAAGAAAAAAACGATTAATGTGGAATAGTCTCAGCTAACGTAGCAGAACTCAGGATGCCCGTGACTCAGTGAAACGGAATTCGAGAAGATATGCGAGAGGTGAATTAATTAAACGAAAATTAAAATAAATACGACAAAAAAAAAAAAAAAAGATAAAAATAAGTAAAGACACGGTAAGAACGAAGTTGACGATAGGAGGACTGACTGCAACCTGAGCTTTCTTCGTTTTTATAACATTTACACCCTGGCCTCTCTCTCTCTCTTTATCTGTCTCTCGATTTGTCTCGCCCTCGCCGAGAGCGTTGGATACATTATATCGTAGTTGCCAGGATAAAAAGCGCGGAATAACCGACGTTGCCCAAAATACTTGAGCGCATAATAAGTTTTTTTATTTAAACAATCTCTTTTCTTTATTCTGCCAATGGATCGCTGCATGAGACGCTACTTGACATTGTTCAATTATGAAGAAAAAAAAGCAGCACCCGTTGGGAGGCACCTGGTGAGCTTACACTGCCCGTCCGAATTTTTTTAGATACCATATTACATGAATTTAATGAATCACAGGAGGTGGAAAAAAAAAATATATATATATATATATATATATATATATATATAGTTACGACGATTCAAACACTGGTATCATGATCACTGATTGACCCGTATACTTTATTTTATATTAATCACGCGTATTACCGAAAAAGGACATCGTAAATTTAAAAATCAAATGGAAAGAATAGAGCTCAGAGTGAAAATTAATTTTTTGCGCGAGCTGCGCAAAGATGTTTGTAATTGTTGCGACGCTTCCCGGGAGTTTGGGACACGAGAGGACCTAGTTATGTTCCGGTTGAGAAACCCGCGATAAGAATTTGATAAAATACGTATCGTTCGAGAGAATTGCGAATGCAACTATGATGGCTAGCGGGTTCCAACGCGATACTAGAGAGAGGAGGGCTGTATTTTTTAGTCAATCGCCCAGTTGTGACAATCGTCGTTCGTTTCGGGCTATCGTTAATAAAAACCGGCAACAAAATAAAGAAATGTAAGTGAGACGAAAGAAAAAAAATAATAATACACGGACAGTAAAATTCTATTGTAAATCGAACGACGCTCCAGTTGTCCCCGAATTGCCGCCTACGAAACGAGGGCCATCCGGGATTTCGTTTGCATTTCCGCCTTAGTCTGTACGCCTATTACAACAAAATAATATAGATAGATTCATATTATAATACGATACGACGATTATATACGATATACGACCATATCGCTATGTGGATATATATATATTAGGGTGGCTTGAAAAAAAAACCTTTTTTCTGATTTCAATAAAAATACATTCACTGGACAGTATCTTGCATTTGGAAAATTCACCTCAAAGATGAACCCGATCGGACCATTTTTAGCGATCGCGCAAGATTTTTCAAGTTTTTCCATTTGATTAACATGGGAAGAACGTAAAGTTTCCATTGAAAATTATTTCCATTGAAATAATTTATTACGAGAAAACAAAATTCTCGACGGAAGTTGCAATCGGATTACAAAGGTCTGCATGCCGTTTTCCGCGGTTTTTTAAAAGCTTTCGAATGGAACTTACAGGATCAACGTAGCTATAAAATTCGCAAAGCTACGATTTTTTCAATGGAAACTTTTCGTTCTTCCCATGTGAATCAAATGGGAAAACTAGAAAAATCTTGCGCGATCCCTAAAAATGGTCCGATCGGGTTCATCTTCGGGTAAATTCTCCAAATGCAAGATACTTTCCAGTGAATGTATTTTTATTGAAATCAGAAAAAAGGTTTTTTTTTCCTTCGATCAAAATACATTGACGCCAAAGTATCTTCCATCAAGTAAATCGTGGCCAAAGATGAGCCTGATCGGACCATTTTTAGGGGTCGCCCAAGATTTTTCTAGTTTTCCCATTTGATGAACATGGGAAGAACGAAAAGTTTCCATTCGAAAAATCGTAGCTCCGCCAATTTTATAGGTACAGTGATCCGGTTAGTTCCATTTGAAAGCTCTTGAAAAACCGCTCAAAATTACGTGCGGAGCTTTGAAATCCGATTGCAACTTCCATCGATAATTTCTTACGAAACAACAAAATTATTGATGGAAGTTGCAATGGGATCCCAAAGGTCCGCACGCCATTTTAAGCGGTTTTTCAAGAGCTTTCAAATGGAACTAACCGGATCACTGCACCTATAAAATTGGCGAAGCTACGATTTTTTGAATGGAAACTTTTCGTTCTTCCCATGTTAATCAAATGGGAAAACTAGAAAAATGTTGCGCAACCCCTAAAAATGGTCCGATCGGGCTCATTTTTGGACACGATTCTCTTGAAGGAAGATACTTTGGCGTGAATGTATTTTGATTGAAAGAAAAAAAAGTTTTTTTTTCAAGCCGGCCTAATATATATATATATATATATATAATCGTGCGTACGTTACGAATAAACACAGAAGAAAAATAACAATATATAGAAATGGGATGTTCCAGGGTGTCTCAGAATGGTATGCTGCGTCTTAACGTACATAATTAAATGTGTATCAGCGGCGGATTATAAATTAATAAACAGATAAAAACAACCCCACCGCTTGGCGTAAGTCTTGCCGTTTCAATTCTAGCGTATATTGTGGGATGCGCTGTATATATATAAACTACAATTGAATTCTTGATGGCTGTAGAAAGAATGTGGGGCAAAATACGAGAGGATCACGAGGAGGCAAAAGGGCTACGATCAGATGTTATAAGTATTGTTGATTTAATATATATATGATATTATCAGAGTTGAAGGCGCGTGATCGAACTCTGACTATTGGGGAGGAACGTTAATGAAGTTTTGATTTTTTAATACACAATGAATAAGTGCGTCCCGACTGCGGTTTTTGTTATAATTTTTGTTGTTAACTTTTCTTTGGCCCTTTCCCGAAGCACGAGAATATTGTTTTTCTGCTTTGTTCCAACCTATCTACATGAACATACATGAAAATACGTTAATTATTACCGTTAAATTTTTAATCTTGAGGATACGATGTGTTTTGCGTGGACTACGCATGATTTAGTTTGATTGAGCAGAAATTATTGAAGATGGTCTCGTTAAAAAAGTATATGCAGTTTGTCCAGACGATAATAATCTTGTGATCGGAATCGAACAGTCTTCTCATATTTTGCAAACCAGAGTCCGGCCATTAGATTCGATAACCAAAACAAATCAATTGAAAAAGGAAATTAATTAACATGTCCAACGGACACCAAAATCGACGCACTGAAAGAAAGAAAAAACCGACACAAAAATACATAAATAAAAAACAGAATCAATAAATAAATAAAAAATAACAAAAAGAAATTCTGTTCTTATGGTTTTTGATTTCCTCGTTTATTCGAAAAACGCGATTTGTAGGACAGGATGAACTTCACTAACATATTCGAGATTATCATGGTTATACATAATTATTATTATCGTGATCATATGTTACTAGAAATTGGTATACTCGTAATAAAGACACGCCGACGCTTCCTGTGACTCGATATTGTTTTTTATTCTTGTTATTGACATCAAATAATATCCTCTGCTCCCTCATTATTTCTAAGTGCAATAAACACTTAAAAATTAGAGTAGTCTTTTTCAACAGTGCTTGTTTATCAGTATATAGGACCTTCATCCAAATTGTCTTCATCGTCATCGTATCCCTCTCCGTTATCAAAATAATTGTTAACATAATCGGTATCGTCTTCCAACTCTTCGTCCATTTCTTCGGCTTCCTCACCATCCCCAGGTTCAGTTTCTTCCTTATCTTCACCCTCCTCCTCCACCTTGCCGTCCTCCTCGACATCGCTCTGTTGCGTATCTTCCTTCCGCTCCAATTCCTGGAGCTTCTTCTCTATATCGACATCTTTTTTCTTTGGCTTCTTGTTGGCAACACAATCTTTAGCGCTTTTACCGGCTGATCGACGCTTCCGTAACCCAGGTTTGAGTTCCTGCGGCAATCTATTCCAATCGTATCTGTCACTGTAACTGGCTTTGTCGGTCACCATATCTTGATATCGATCTGAAAAACGCTCTATGTCCTTCTTGACGATAACAGACTGTACGCTGAATGGCGATTCTCGTATGTACTCTGCAAAGTCTCGTTTCATCTCCAGTAGATAAGACAATTCCGTTGTGAGCTCAAAAGGATTAGGTTTGTATTCGAGAGGAGGATATTTTGCCGGTGGCTGTAAAACTGGCGGTGGTAGCGAATCACCTTTCCCAAAACCCATCTGTTCGGTGCTGATTGACATTGAGACTTTGCCTCTTCCTCTTCCGCGACTCGCCATTACGTTATCTTGGATTTTTAAACAATTATTAGATGCTGAGAACTAATGACCAATATTAAATGGACTCACGCCTTTTCCTTTATCGTTTCACGAGGCTCGGATTTCTGGAGCTCTTCTTGTTTCGCGAAGTAAACTTGTTTATCGTATATGATCCTGACGACGAGAGAACACGACGGACACGTTGCTTCCTCCGTGCCGGCTATCAGATCCGCTCGTGATATTTGAAACTGATCGCCGCACGGACAGGGATAATAGTATATGTCTTCGTCCTCGTCGTACTCGAAATCCTCTATCTCCACCTCGTCGTGGTACACCGTCATGCTCTTAATACATTCGTACCGACAGTTGCATTGACACTATACCCACTGTTCGACTGTTCGAGCCGGAGGTCTGAAACAGTGGGTCCAAGTGGGTCACAGTGGGTTAAAACTCCATGTACCCCCACCACTTTTTATTTTGCGTCAAGCCTCTTCTACCATTCTGTAGGGCCAACCTGAGAAACGAAAAATATCTGCTACCCAGCGACGTTCAGGACCATGGAGACTAGAGGTAATTCTGGTCTCCATTGGTCTCCATGTTCAGGACGTTAACCGACGCAGCCCGTTGTCGAGTATTGTGGTTATGCCGGACGACGCGATATATTTTTATGTGTAAATTTGTATCAATGGCTTCACATATATCAAAGTAAGTATCGTTGAATTAACAATTAACTTCTATTTCCGTGTTCCCACCCTTAAAAATCTCTTGAGGTCGGTGCTTCACGGAATAACCGCTACCCGAATATCACATAACCTTCCTTCCAGTAGTATTAAGTTAGGTGAAAAAATTTTCGTTCGACCCTATTGTCAGACGATTTTGGACAATTTATTTATCGCAACGTTCACTCAGTCAATAATCAGATATGGATGCCGATCTTTACGACGAGTTTGGAAATTACATCGGGCCTGATTTGGCTACGAGCGACGAGGAGAACGAATACGTTCTGACGCTCTAACGAGGAGATGGAGGAGGACAAGGACAAACTTCGTGAACACTCGGAGCAGTCTTCGATGGCCGTGGTGCTGCACAAGGAGAAACGTTGCTATCCGAGCGCTTTGGAAGTCTACAGACCCGACGTAAGTAGAATTATCTTTCTTTCGCTCCAAATTGTAGCGGCGCGAGGACAGCAGTTTAATTTCTCAACACCCATAATATCGAAACAAATGTTGCCTCTATGTACACTGTCTTTTTCGGAATATGTTCTGTACTCTGACTCCAAAGAGTCCTGCAGACTTCTTATTCATTTCAAAAGTAGCCACGAATGTAACTAAAATGTGAAAAAAAAATAAAAAACAATAAATGTGCAAATTTATCACACCATATAATGTTTTTAATTTAAAATAGAATGGTCAAAAATAGGTTACTGTATTAACGGAGGGCTTAATACATTCACGAAGCAAATATCGATATTCGCAGGTCAAAACTCTGGTGCAAGAAGAAGATGCCGAGCTGCTGGACAAACTGTTGATAGCGCCAGTGAGAAAACCAAAGTTCCAAATAAAACAGCAACGATTGCCAGACACGACGTACAACATAGAATTTTTAGCAGACATGATGGACGCTCCGGATCTTCTTCGCAACGTAGTGCTTCTGGGTCACTTGCATCACGGAAAGACGACGCAGCGTGACCGACGAGAAGCCTTTGAGATACACAGCCACTCTCTTTACGGAGCAGCAGAGAGGAGTGTCGACCAAAGCCACACCCGTCACGCTTCTGCTTCAAGACGTCAAGTCCAAATCGTATCTCTTGAACGTGTTCGACACTCCGGATTCGAGTTTCCGACAGTGCGATAATCGTAATCGACGCCGCGGAAGGCGTGATGTTGAACACGGATCGTTTGCTCAAAACGCGCTCCAAGAAAAACTCACCCTCACCGTTTGCATCAATAAAATCGATCAGTCAATGCTCTGATCGCTCTGTATTCCGACGCCGATAATCCCACGTTGGTATCACCAGCGGCGGGAAACGTTTGTTTCGCCAGTTCCAAGTACAACGTTTGTTTCACACTAAATTTTTCGCCGCACTCTACGCCAGAAATCATTCGGGCTTGAACTCCGCGGAATGTGCGAAAAGATTGTGGGACGATATTTATTTCAATTCGAAAACTCGCAAATTCATCAAGAAACAACCGCACAATACGGCTCAGAAAAGTTTCATAGAATTTAATTTGGAACCTCTTTGTACAAAATTTTCGCTCAAGTCATCGGTGACGTGGATTCGACTTTGCCGGACGGTAAGAAAACATTCGGAATTGCTCGTTCGAGAGCTCACAAAATGGTGCAAAGTCGAACTTATACGTAAACGTACCAATCTTGTTTTTTTTTCCTGTTTCAGTTCTCGACGAATTGGGCATAGGATTGTCGTCCGAAGAAATGAAGATGAACATAAGACTGTTGTTGCATCTCGGGTGTACCAGATTTTTCGGCGACATGCGGTTTGGTGGACATGTGCGTGGCACACGTGCCAAGTCCTCTCGATTATACAGGCACGGAGGTGCAACACGTTTACACAGGCAACATGGACTCGTCGATAGTCCAGGACATGGTAAAAGGCGATCACGACGGTTGTTTGATGATACACAGCACGAAGATGTATCGGACCGAAGATTGCACCCTCTTCGTCGTTCTCGGCCGAATAATGTCGGGAACTCTCGAGGCTGAACAACGAGTTCGAGTTCTCGGCGAAGCTTATTCCCGTTCCGACGAGGAAGATTTGAGAATTTTAACCTCCGGAAGATTGTGGATAAGCGAAGCTCGTTATTCCATCGAATTGAACAGAGTTCCAGCCGGTAATTGGGTTCTCGTCGAAGGAATCGATCGGCCCATCGTAAAAACCAGCACGTTCACGGATTTGAGCAATTCCGACGAGCTTCATATCTTTCGATCTTTGAAATTCAACACTCAGAGCGTGATTAAAATCGCCGTTGAACCGGTAAATCCGTCGGAATTGCCGAAAATGTTGGACGGTTTGAGAAAAGTAATCTTAAGCCGAATAAAAAAATTGTACAATAATAAATTTAGAATATTTAGAATAAATAACAATGGTTGAAATATTTTTGACTTCAATTATTTATTATTCCATATCCACCAATACCAAACAACCAAACTAACCAATAGCACCAACCAAACGAGGCGAAATTTCTATTCATCCCATGAAGTTAGCAACAGTTCGGTATTTTTTTTTGTTTCGCGATGTTGGCAGTACTAAATGGTAGAATAGCGCATCAGCCAATCAGAGCGACGGCCAAGACGACTGAATAACGCCATCTCGTTCAGCATTGAGTTTTAACCTGGCATCACCAGCGGTTGGTGATGCACAAATTTAGGCGGTACATTAATTCAGAGTGAATCGAGCCTTGTATCGAACATCGAACCTGGAACAATCACAGTGCTGCCCTCTTCGGAACTCCACTCAACTCCACTGCTTATGGCGCAAACTATAAGAGCGGGGATATAAAATTCCATACCGTTATAAAACGTGGCTGAGGGTCGCTATTTTTACTTTTTAAATAGAATTACGCTGCCTCAACATTAATTATAAATTTTATTTTTATTATTTACACGAGCACATGATCGAAAATTTTAATTAATTCGCTTCGTCCATGTTATTTTGGAATCCCACGACGGGCCATTTGGTCAAATGTTCCTTCAGAACGCTGGGAAACAACGAGAAAGCTTTGAAGCACACTCCCATTTTATCCTCGTCCATAATCATGTGATATCCCGATTCAATGTCCTTTCTCTGCTCCTCGGACGCATTTCTCAACAGAATTTCCAATCTCACGTCTATTCCCAACTGTTTTAAAAAGTTTCTCTGGTTCACGGGACCGAAAGTGATCAATCTGTTGTTTCTTTCCGCAATTTTTTTGATCAGCGAAAAATCTACGTCCGCCGTGAGATCGGCGGTTCCGGGATCTACGAGAGGATCGTGCTGTTCGTGCCTTCTAAATGCTCGGAAGGTATCAGTCTTGTCACCGTTGTGACCGTAATCCGCTATCAACGCGAATCCTCCGTACTGTTCGAGAAAATGAGCCAAATACTCGGTTATCACCATCGTCTGAGGACTGAACTCGACGTGATCTCTCTTCTCGTCTTGCTGCAACGATATTACGCCATAGGGAATAATAAACGAAATTATTTTCATGGTTAAATTCTTTGAACTAAACAAGGGTGCAACGTCGACCCTAGCATATTGAGTGCCTATCAAATCACCATAAGAATTCCTAAGACATTTTGGTAGGCAATTTTGTTCAAAACGTGCCCGTGAATGCCCATAAATAACTATCATCCGAAATGCCGAAATGTGACGGCATTTTTAGGCACTCAGCGGCATTTTTGGGCATTTACCAGCAATGATGGGCATTCACCGGCATTTCTAGGCATTTATCGGCATTTTATTATGTTCCGGTTTGTGTACGCATTTACCTGCAGGTGAAATGTGAGTTTGGGCGACGGATTGAAATATAAGAAATGTAACGCTCGACATGCGTATAAATAAAAAAACACAGCGGCGTGTCGAAAAAATTTAATTAAAGTTGATTCCCTTTTTTCCGTGTTTTTAAAGTATTGTATTATTCGTTATGTCTATATGTTGAATAAAAAAATATGGAAGAAGGTTCGAACCTTGTACATTGCTTCCTTATAATTTTACACATCTGCAGTTTTCTCAATGAGGAACTATGGTCGATCAATTTTGGCTTCCTTATAGAGAAGCTTCGGCAAATGTGTGAAATTATAAAGCAATGTCCAAGGTTCGACTTTGCACCCTTTTTTTTAGATAAAATTCGCTTGTAAATCTATCTAGTCCGGAATAAATATATGGCGAATTTCATGTCAAATCTAAAAAAATTGATAATCGCATTAAATCTGAACATCCAGATGGATTCCGCCCAAATTCAATACAAAACGTTTTACGATAATAGTGCAACTTTGTACCAAATTTTAGTCCGATACCTCGAGAATTGCGCGAGCTAGAGAGCGCACGAAAATTATTGAAAATTTTTTAAATTATCTAAAAAGAAAAGCACTACATGGACTTCGCTCCAATTCAGTACCAAGCATCTTTCCGTAATACTGCAACGTCCTACTGAATTTGAGATCGATATCTCGAAAATTGTGCAAGCTAGAGAGCGCAAATCAATTTTTGAAGAATTTTAAAATCGCGTAAAAACAAAGGAACTGCATGGAGTTTTCGAAAAATGTAATCCAGCAAGGCGTTCTGAACCCTTTATGTGTGATAAATTTCAGCTTAATATCTCAAGCTATTCTCAAGTTGTGAACGTTAAACGAATATTACATACATACACACATACACGCACACACACACACATACATCTGGACATTTTTTCTAAATATGATTTCCCGGTGTTTTGGGGCATTCTAAACATGAAAAGCTGAAAAAAAAATTTTTCACGAAAATAAAGCTTTCTCTATGAGAAAGCAAAAAAGATGTAATGTGTGTTGTTACTAACTCCAACGAATAATTTACTGGCTGGCGTCGGCGTTCTCGTCACGACGTAACGAAATTTCTCCTCGTCCGTCGAATTTGTGTCTATATCGATCAGTATTTCCCTCCACTCGTCATTCGTTCGCTACAAAAAGAAAGAAAAAGAGAATTCGTTAAAATCGTGATTAGAACAGAGTAACAGAGAAAAAAACGTTTGTCTACAATACCTGAAACTTGTGTATAGGCAAAGCGTCGAAAAATTCGTGAGCCACGAAGACGCTGAATTTCTTCGGCACATCCTGAACGGAATGGTACCAAAAAATCTTAACTCCGTCCTGGGTAAGCCCCTCTCTGTAGTGGCTCACTGTTTTTTCTTTTTCATCGACACGCTGAAGAATTTCTTTGGAAGAAACGCAAAGATTCTTCGCTTGTATGAACGAAAGGGCTGGACTGATTTCTACAAAGTGTACAGATATTTTGTCTATCATCTTGAGCTGCTTGAAAACCTAGAGCGAAGAAAATTCTTAGCATTATCGACGACGATTGGATGCAAACTTGGAGGTGCCTGGGTTTATTCACCCTCAATATATCTTTGCACAGAGTTCCTCTGCCTGGACCCAATTCCACGTATTGAAAATCACCTCCGGTGATCTTGGATAGCTCATTCAACAACCAAATTCCAACCATCTAAAAGCGCAAGGAACAAATAGTTATATCTAGGCGAGTTAATCAAGTTTGTTTTAAAAATATTTCGATTAACCGTTGAAAAAGTATAGGGGGTATTCTATACGAACTGAACCCCCTTTCCAGCCGATGTTTTTTTATTCTCTCGAAATTGAAAGTAGTTGAAGTATGACTAGAAATAGTGGTTGACTCCAAATCTTAGGCCTCTAGGTGTACTTCTCACTATACTTCTGTAATTGGTATTTTTACTACTTTCGAAGGTTTCGAGGAGTGGTGTCTTTATTTCTGAATTAAATTGATGTTGTCACGATTGTTTTAGAACGGAATCCTCCCGTACTTTTAGATAAAATTATGAGACCTCAGTATAAAAAATGTTTTCTTATGATTTGAGGTGAAAAAACACAAAAAACTTCATATCTTGAAAAGAGCTATTTTTGTTTTGGTCCCAATTTTTTGTAATCTTCCCATGATTATTCTGAAGCTACTGTATACATTTTGTGATGGAACTTCGAAATTTACGGTACCCAGAAATTTGGGAATATTGTGAAAAATCAGAAACTCCTTTCAATTTCGAGAGAATAAAAAAACATCGGCTGAAAAGGGGGTTCGGTTCGCATGGAATAGCCCATAGTCAAAAAAACAAAAAGGCCAGTGGAATAGTAGAATCGTCCGCAGCTCCGAAGAGGAATAGCTAGTACGGCTGAGTTTGACTCCAGCCGACAACAATGGAAATTTTTTATGTGTATTTTTAGTGCTGGACCTCGTTGTTTTGTACGCAGCGTTGGAAATAGTAGGTCCATGAGCGATTGGCTATAATCGATGATCATTAAAGATTTTTTTTTAGTTTGATGCTCAGTGCCAAATTATGGAGCTCATAATGAGCTGCTGCTCAACTACACAGTTTCAGACTCACAATATGTAAAATACAAGATTTACAACGTACAAATTGAGCTGTGCACCTGTTGGTTACAGGCGGTAATTGCTTAGACTAGCTTTAGCATTGCGGAAGTGAACTCGGCAGCGAAGCAAGGTAGATGTAGAAAGGAGTGTCATTTGAGGTGACTGTAAGGGACTCCCGAGGGACTGGCCTAAAAACATACATCATGGATATCCGTTGATATGATCATTTTGGATTTTCGATGATCACATCGTCTAAAATGATTTGATACATATATTTTGAAAAATCTGGGCCAAATTGCATTCCTACAATAACATTAACCCATGCTACCAAGAAATTCAAATTTTTCATTTCAATAGAATAATATTTTTTTAGTTACTTCAATTCAATTATTTTCCAAAGGTTTTTTTTTTAGTTTGAAATTATTACTCCTCGGTTGAATTCTTTTATTTGATTTGGAAAAATAAGAATTAAAGCAATCGAAGCTCGATGAATAATTCGTATGTATAATGTTGTAGCAAAGATTTGCACTCCACCCTCGTCAAATATCCTGAAATGACCACATTAAGGAACAATCTCACGGAGTCGAAATCAAGTTTGAGTTAACCGATTGAAACGTACTTCTCCAAAAAGCTGGGTAATCTCTGGGGAAGTTATAAAATCTCCTTCCTTGCCAAAAACATCCCTATTCATGTAATATCCAGCGGTAGGATGAGTGAGAACCTCTTTTGTGTAATCCGCTAACGAAATAGGTCCGCACGCCTTAATCTTGGCGGACAAATGCCTATAAAGCAAGGATCTTTTTCCCTTGATTTCGGTTGTCGCTTGTGTCGCATAAGAACTCGTTCGGACCATTGCTACTCGTTGTGCATCGTTTCGAATATGTTCGAGGAAATTTCTTCGGAACACTTTCAACGTTGTGCTACCAAACTGCATTTTATTAAGCATGTCGAAGAATGTCGGCTATTATCGATTGTTGCGGACGAATTCGATCGAATTATCCATACGTAAAGTTGTGACATGCGGTACGTGATCTAGACACGATCGTCGAAGCATATAATTGCGTCCAGTAGGTAATAAAACAATATTTCATTCGCGAAATCTTTTATGATTGGGAGTAGTAGCAGACGAATGTTTGGAATGTGCAGTCGCGGGCACGGTCTTACATACAGGTCTGGAAACTCCGCCAAGTATCGAGTGGTGGTGGGATGGCACTCAATGCTGAAAGCATGGAGAGGTGGCTTCTTGCCTGGCAGCGGCGAGCAGCGACATGAGGTGGTTCAAGGTCTGCCAACTCGGTAAAATGAAAATTCCGGTCTATCAAAGTCTGCCCAAGTCTGCCAACTCCGTGAAACAAAAGTTTCTCTTCACTGCTCACCTATGCACCTATCCACACCTATCGATAGAACGTAAACATACATACAGGCACGGACATATCATAGGTTATGTCATATGATACATGACACATTTTTAAAAGTGAAGCTGGTAATTTAAAAAAAAAGTGAAAAACCCGTTCCAGCTGCGCCGGACTGCAGCGACTGCAGTTTACTGTCAAAGAAATCCATTGTCTTCCTTGAGGAAGAAGCTACGCTCATAAATCGTTCGTTTTTATTCCAGCGCCGACGAAATAGACAAAAAAATGTTCACCCTCGAACTTTCACCTCTGAAAGAAACTGAAAACAAGCAACGCGGCAACCGTGCAAAGACACGCGGCTGATCGCAGATCCATGGAACCCAAACGTCAGTAATGCTTTCAAAAAGTGGCTCGCGACGACCAACGTAACGAGGATTCGTTGAAGTCCAAATCAATCGAAATCGTTCACAGAAAAACTATCCTCAAGACAAGAAGTCGGTGGTTTTCATGAAGGAACTTATAGACAAGTGAAAAAAGTTATTGGGCAAGTTGCGCAGATGGCATTACAAGAAACTCGCAATGGATTTTCAAAAAAATTAATCTCGTCTACAAGCCGCATCATCCGTTAGAACTTAACATCTGTTGAGAAATATTTGATTTCGTTCTATTTATTTCGATTTATTGAGTTGCGTAATGAATTCCTGCCGTTGCATTTCATTTCAGTCCCACAATTTTGTAATTTGTTCGGTAACGAATATTTGTGGGAAATAACCTAAAATACAAACAGATTGGAAATTCGCTATATGATCTAATATTAATTTACAATTTCTCCAACTACTTGAGTATGACTAAAGTGCCAACGCTAGTTTGCAGGGTTTACGAGAGGATCGAGAAAAAAAAATCCAATGCGAGGAATCAACGATTGAGGAAATACAAGGAGCAATTGAAGATTTAAAAGCAACCATTCATCTTTGAAAAACTTGCGAAGTTGCAGGTTATCAGGAGCGAGGAAATTTTGTGCGGATTGGAACCTACCGTCATTGAGGAAAATATCACTGCGGCCAAAGCCAAGTGTCGAACGACACAGTTCGTACTCCATGGCTAGACGCGGTGGAAGAGGTTTCGGATAAATTTGCACAGACTATTTCCAAGTCTAATAAACAATGAACTTTATTTAGCTTATTTAGCTTATTTCCAAGTTTATTGATAAATATTTCCTACAGTTACATTTGCAAAATTTATTTACAAGTTTAATAAACAATGAACTTTGATTATTACAAATCGTAGCGAAACGAAATATAATTATTTCTTCAAACCTGGCCCCCAACTTTAAAATTTATTTTTTTCTTGTTTCAATACTTAAAGATTTTGTTTTGTAGTTATTCGCAGGAACATTCTTTTTGTTTTCAGTAAAACCAAAAAAAAATTATGACTAAAAAGAACCATCTCCCGACTTTGACGGAATTGAACTAATAAGAAATGAAAATAGAACTGAAATAATGATAATAATTGAATAATATTATTCATCACTAATAGCCTCGAAATTGTTTAGAGCAACGTTATATTCGTTTGAATAAATTACTTACCTCCACTCAGTGTGGTTTGGGTCAGTGTTTCATACGAAGAAAAAAAAAATATTGAAAAATTGATATAAAACGACGGTTTGAGCAAAAACTCGACGACAAAGGCAAATATTAAACTGCAAAAACGTGGTCGTGCTTATTTATTGAAAATCGCTATTCAACTTTTTCACACATTTTCAAATACAACGCTAGATGTTGGTGACAATTTTGCCAACATCGTTGAAAGAAATACACTACCATCTTTTTTTTCTTCTTTAGTTGGCAGCACTTGAGCCACCGCGGGCGGATGACAGTTTAGAGTGGTGGGGGATCTGAAGTGCCATCCCACTGATGAGAACTAACTGTGTGAAATACATACACGATTGTCAGCTGCGTTTGCCAGCAATCGTAGTGGCCGCTCTCGGAACTCGCTACTCGACGGATTTTTCTCTCAGATTCCAAAATTGCAGTTCGGTCTACCGTCCTCTAGGTTCCCTGCTGCACGCCAACGCGAGATGTGCCGTAAATAAAATCGTCGACCAATAGCGAGGCCCCAAAGACCCTCGAAGGGCGGCCATTGGCCGGTTTCGGCCCAAGTGACTACGGGAGCATCCTTCATCGCGTTCGCAATGGCCGATCGCAGTGACTCCTGCTGCCTTCCGTGGGTTAACCCATGCCAATAAACGTTGGTTGTCATCACCAGCCGTGTTTTGTGATTGCGACGAACAATTACCATTTCTGGCTGGTTCAACGATTATTTATTTATTTGTTCGATCACTTTCACGGCCTCATCATAAACGACTTAGATTAATCTGTGCTTTCGAAATCGGGTTAACGTGCTCAAATGTTCGATCAACAGTGAGGCTCTCTCGACACAGGCGTTCTTTAACATTCGGTTTGTATTTTTAACATCAACGTACCAACGCTATGGCTTCGAATCTACGAACGATATCGCATTGCCTCTGGCAATTAGTTTCGCTCCGTATTTATGCCAGTGTTATTGTTTTCTCGCACAATCGATGCTTTCGAAATTCAGAATAATCCCGGCGTCGGGGCGTTTTGGCACGGTTCTTCTCGCTGTTATATATTCTCCGTTTTTTGCACAACCCAATATTTTTCTATCGTTAAATTTATGTCGTGCAACGGAACATATCCGTGTTTCATTTTTCGGGATAATTTCGACGCATTTGTGAGATCATATCTACGACACTTTTAGACTTGTTCTCGGCCCCTTGAAAATTTGAGCTTTTCTCGCGATTATTGTAAACGCCCGAGACGACCAGTCATTCATGCGGTTTCCCACGTCTTTTTTTCCGTTTCTTTCGTTACAACAAAATTGTGTACACATTTAAAAAGTGAAGACTTAAAATTGAGATCCGTTAGGTGCAGCGGTGATGCCAGTTCAACTTGAATAGATCGTAGGTATAGATTGCTATTAGGGCAACTGTGCTCTCCATAGGTACGATCAGTCTGCGGCAATAGATACAGTTCTGCTTGTCTTATATTTTTATCCAGCGTCTCATTCCCCGGTGTTTTGGGAAATAAAACGTGACTCTACCGTTCATTGAACCAAATCCTCTGCGGTTATGTTTCGTAGCGTCAAATCTGCCATACATAGATAGGTTTGATTATTCTTAACAAAGCGCGGTCAGCGCGGAGTTAGCCAGTCAAACCATCCTTATGGTTTTGACTCCGAACAATAAAACTCTTCTATCTTGCAGGTAATCTACACCGATAGTCTGATGTCAGGCCTGACTCATGGAAAGCAGTTGAATAATCAGGGAGTCACTGCAAAAATTTTGGAAAAAAGCAAGGAATGTATGTTCGAGAAGACCGCAAAAAAGAACGTAACGACGTACGGGAGTCGACAAACATCGAAAAATACAAGGCGCTACAGCTGAATAGCCAATCGCATCTGCATGTTCGGATTCTCTGATGAAGCACGAGCGAACAAATAGAAAAGCACCCGATGTTTGTACAGCTCTCGGAGAGTTATCGTCGACAGTCTTCCTGAAAAAATTAACGATGCTCGTCCACGCTACCGCTTCCCTTAGAAAATACTGAAAGTCCGTTCAATTCTCGCTCACCTTGAGAAACGACAGCACCAAGGCAAATAGAAAATAGCAATGCATACATGACAATTAATAATGCCACATATCCGTCAATGATGCGCCAAATGGAAAAACGTCAATAAAAATCGCTAAATGAACGATTAAATCAGCCAACTATGTTCAAAGTATTCCGAAGGCCACTGAGATATTAACCGGCATCCTGAAAGGGTGAATCGTATATTTTTAATCCCAGGATCGCCTAATAGTGCTCTTGAGAACAATGTTGCGTGAATTTGCTGAAGATTCACAGTGCTTGGGTGCGAACGAATGCTCCATCGCCATAGCGTAATCTGGAACATGTTCAGCGGTTGTGAATAATTGCTAAAAAGTATTATATTACTTTCGTCGAGGTTTGGAGATACCATTATTTGTCGCGTCTGTTCGAGTAATCTGAGAGCCTCACGTCGATTCATCGAGACAATAAGCGAAGAACAAAAAAGTCTAGAATAATATCGCAGAGTTTCGCAGAGCATAACATACAAGGAAGGCCTTGTACCTGGTAAGTCGTCCATCTACGGCTACTCGGTTGGTTCGCCGATATAAAAAACTTCAAATATTCAACTACAATATATAATACACGCACGAGTTTATTTTAAAAATTATTTTTCAGACGTTCGGGGGTACACCCTACGTAGTCCTAATGCTGAAAGGAAGCATAACGCCGTATTTAGATACCCGCAACGAAGAAGAGTCATCCTACGTCACACTTAGCAATGGACCATACGGTAAATTATTATTTTTTATTTCGTTTCGTTGTTTGTAAAAAAAAGTTTGAAACTTACGTGGTCTTGTTTTTCGAAACAAACAGCTTATGTAGCCAAACCGACGAGTCCAGAGCCCGACAAATACAACCACAATCTCGCGGAGGTTTACTTCGTTACTCCGATCCTGTGCTTGCAATGTAAGTGCAACAAATGTGCAACGTCGAACATTCGAGGCGATAACTTGAGACCAGAATAATAAACGAATCGAATTTACAGGTGAAGACTATATTTGGGGCACCGGAAAAGTCGGAGTTAAATGTACAGGTAGGTAATGGCATTTAATGCTATTGATATAATGCAAAAATGTTGATGCACATGATTGATGGATCGAGGTGGGTTCAGTGATCTCGGTAGCTCCGGCCATTGTCCGCAAGCTCTTTCTTATTGAATAATCCAATTGAAATGCCATATCATGCCCTTTTGCGGTTGTCTAGCGCGTTTACAGACTGCGCGTACATTACCAGCCTCGTTTATGCACCGTCTCTCTGTATCCACGACTATCATTCAATTCCGTACTGGCGTCTAACGTAACCCACGAGCTTTTGGTGGGCCGGGTTCAAGCGAGTCGGTCAAACGTCTTTTCGAATCGTCGTACACATTTATTCATTTCTTTCTCCTTCGCTCTCTCGTCCGCATCGACTATTTCCGTTTAAGGGGTTACACGCAGTTGCCAAGCCAAAAAAAAACGTAATTTTTTACGAATTTTTTCTGAAAAGGGTTTTTATTTGACAAACACAAGAAGTATCAATAAATGTAGTGGTAGCTTTTGACTTTATATCAGCATATTTTTGTTTCAAAAATATTGACTTATTCTGCTCTTGTAGACGATCTCCTGGAGGTGCTCCAAAAAAAGTTGAGCGCCGATATCTCCGGTTTCGATTATCCAAAATGAAAAAACCAAAAAGATTCTATTAGTGGATAAATAAATCTAGGTATTGATCGAAGGAATAGTCAAAGTTTTAATTTTTAACAAAATGGCGGCTGCAAAAAGAAAAAATTTCAATTTTCGACCGAAATTTTTTCGTTGAACTGTTTTAAAAAAATAGAAATAATTATCGCAATTCTTATTCCTTCGATCAATACCCGAAGAATATATTTGAGAAGGTTGTGTTAAAATTGCAGACCGATCGGTTGCGCCGTTTTTGAGAAATCGTGCTCACCGACTTTGAAAACACCGTTTTAGGAAAAACGCGTTCGAAGTTTCAAAAATCGTTAAAAAAATGTTTTTTCAACTTACATGGAGTCATCCATGCCAGAGCCATGAAATGAACCCTTCGCATCATTAGCAGCTTCTGGTCTATTCCATATTTTTGTTGTATAAACGAAAAATCGATTTTTTAATAATTATAACTGCGTATAACCCTTTAAATAACGACTGCGTTGGCTGTTTTCCCGGGCCAACTACGAATTTATAAGACACGTTGCGAATTCGAAATGTTACTTTCAGAATTTATAATCAACCGGACCACCGACAAAGTCCTCTGTTTCGCGGTTTATCGCATTGTTTCCGTCCTTTGTGTCGCCTACGAGCGACACTGCGTTCCGAAACGCGCAAAGATCGCTTGAACTCGGTTTCACACTGCGTATTGTGTCACTCGCAACCGACACGTGTATCTCATTCGTGCCAGATGTCGAGTTATCTCAATGCTCGCCGATTTTATTTTATTTTTTTTGTTTTTTTCTTTTCAATGCCAAGAGGGCTACATCGTGAGACGCGGCGTACGTCATAAATGAAAAAGTTGGGAGCGACAGCTCGACGCGAGAGGCCTTCGTGAAATTCAACTTGAATTTGTCTCGATCAAACACGATAACGCATTTATATTAGGGTGTTACGCGGATTTTTTTTTTCTTTTCCCAGCTTTTAGATTTGGAGTATTTAATATTAGAAAGTGTCTGACAAAATCTAGGCCAATCGGACGATTCTAAAAGGTTCCGCATGAGCAATATTGATTTTGAAATTTTATTTTAACGCGTTAAAAAAATTGTTTCGATCGTTGGAATTGATTTTTCCCGTACGTATAATTATTCGGGTGTTGAATTGAGCGTGAATCGTGATATTGCGCTCACTTGAAGTAGAGAATTATGGGTTTCGCAATGAAATAAATTTCATCGATGACAATTTAATAAAAACTTGAAAAGATATTTTCGATTCGAAAGAACGAACCCGCAATGAATTGATAATTTTCAGTGGAATCCCATGCGAGTGCATGAGCCGAAAAGGTGATAAATACATGAATAGGCTGATGAGAGTTCCGATGGATATTTATATAAAATTTAAAATCTTCCTAATAACTGCGGAACCTCTTAAGATAGTCTCATTGGGCTCTGATTTGGTCAAATATTTTTTGATATTTTGTACTTCAAATCCAAAAGCTCCGGCGAAAATGTTTATTTCTGCGAAACTACATTTTTTTCTGGAGTCTCTTCGGGCTTACGCGCACGGCGCGACAACGATCTATGACGTCCTATGTAGTCGCCTCCTATCTAAGCATCTAAATTGACACCCATCGACGTAGCGTGGTTGTCACACAAACGATTCGTCGAAGACCTATGAAAATGCTCTATCTCTCTCTCTCTCTCTCTCTCGCCCCCTGCCAACGTTTGTCGTTGCACAAAGATATTTATCAAGAAAATCTACGAATTTTACGATAGTAACGATAACAAATACCGGCGACACCCTCGGTAATATACATATTTACACGAGACTGTAGCGAGTACTCGGACGACGAGCAATGACCGATTACCGGCTCTTATCGCTCAAACTAAAACAAGTTGGTGATAAAAAAAAATAATAAAAAAAATAAACAACTTTCGTATCGTTAACAATGTAGTATTTCTAAATGTGTCGACGAGTATGCAAATGGTCGTTGATAACGTCAACGTGTAATTGACTGTTCGACTCGCTAGAGCATCGTTACATTGTTCCATAGATCGCAATGTTTCATACAACGATGAGACAATTAAGAATAATCATTGCGTTTGAAGGTCGATGCGAACAGAGTCAAAGAAAAATCAGTGATTCTACTTTTTAATTTGTCATTCCCGTTCCGACGAATTTCGATCAAACGAAATATTTCAAACCCGTAGTTAAAAATCTGCTCAAATTGTCTCTACGATTTCAAAGCTTCAATATCTACGAACAGGGTCGTATCTAGATCAATAGTCGCCCCGGCGTATTTCCGTCATCTAAAAAAAAAAAAAAAAGGAGCAAAAAATGCATCGATCGATCGATCATTTAATTTTGAAAAAAAAAATAATTAATTCGGAAAGCCTGTAAATGTGGATTATGAATATATTTGTTAGTTTTGGAAAAGAGTTCCGGGATCGTTTGTAGCCGGGGAGGAGCGTTGACATTCGCGACTGTGTTTCGCATCGAGATCGCGGAGTCGCGCCACCGTAGCATAGTAACACGCGAAGGCAGCAGCAACTCGAGTGGTGTGCCCTCCTTTGCCTCCCTTTCTTCTCTTACCGCCCGGTCGTTCCTTCCTCATCTCCTCGGTGCGCGCACTCTCTTCGCCTCGCGCACACCCGCCGTCGTTCCGACTAGATTGCTACTCCGTTTCTTTTTCAACTCCGACATCCACCACCACCCTCGTCGCCGGTCGGTTGCGCGGTGTTGGCTCGACGAGCTCTTATACCTCTTCTCCTACTTTCCGTCTCTCCTTGGCCCCGTCGCCCGTCGTACGATCCAGGAACGCCTCGAGTTAGCTCCGCGGCCGAGCGCACCGGCAATTTCGCAAACCCACCCGGAGAGTCAATCGCCGCAGACTCGGTACCGAGACGCGCTTATGGACAAATGTATACGAGCGATTCCATCGATTCGAGTACCGAATTCGGGCTTCGTTATCAGCGATGTTTTCGGTACTTTGAGGAATTAAAGTCCCCAAAGAGAAATGAACTGACCATTTTTTTTTCTGGCTTTTTTTTCGATTAATTTCTTAATGAGTTTTGATTGAAAAAGTAGCCTTGACCAAGTTTTCTATGCAAAAAAGGTCTCGGCTTGTCGGGAAAAAAAACGCAAGAACTTTTTTGGGAGTTAGGAAATTACTGAGAATGGCATTTGAAACATAAAAATAGATTTTTTGGCCAATGCGTATCATAAAAAAATGTATTTTGATATTTTTTTCGGTAAGCTCCGAAAATTTTACATAACCTCTATAGAATTCAAGCTGGGATCTCTGTAATAACTCGTTAAATCAAGAAATATTTGAAAAAACACCGAAAGCCCTAATTTGTTTATTTGTTTTCATAAAAAAAATTCGTCCCGACCAAGTTTTCTATGTAAAAAAGGCTCAGACCTTCAAAAAAAATACCAAAACATTTGTGGGCCCTCAAAAACTACTTAAAATCGCATTTGAAATATAAAAGTCGATTTTTCGGGCCATATAAATTTTGAAATTTTTTTTAAATAGAACTTGGTGGAGACTAATTAAAAAGAAAATTGAAACACATTGAGAAATTATCGAATGGAAAAACATGAACAATCCACAGAATGACCCATACAATTATAGTAAAAATAACCAAGGAGAAAATCTGAAAAAAAATTGAGAGTTCATTCCTTGATGGGGAGTTTTATTCCTCGAAGTTATAAAAAGTTCGCTGATAGTAAAGCCCAATCTCGGTACTCGAATTGGTGAAATCGCTCATATATATTAGGGTGGTTATTATTTCGGTCATGTTCGAGTTTTCATTGAAACAGCTTAGAAATCGAGAAATTTTTTATTTTTTAATGTTAAACCTATTAAGAACCTTCCAGTTCAATCGTTCCCATCCCCGATAACCACGTGAGTTTTAAATTTAAAATATATGTCATTTTTTTACCGTTCGGTTATTATGTTGTCGGGACATCTAATTATTCTTGAGAAAATCAAGTACACATTCAAAACTGATGGGTACGAGCCGTGTATAATATAGGTCATCTCATCCCACGTTTACACCGTTCCCCTAATGATTATCATCCGATTTATTCAAGTAAGTTTGAAATAACTAGAATATTCGAGCGTCCCGGGGCCCCAGATCGATCGTACGACTCAAATATACTAGTTACCCAAAAAATAATTTGGAAAACTTTGATGATAATCGTCAGAGAAATTGTATAAACGTGGCACGAGACGACCCATATATGTATATTTTGTTTCGTGAAAGTAGTGCCCATACCTGTTGATTTCATATGGTATTCAATTTTTTCAGGAGTAATTACTTGCCCTGTCAATACAATTACCGAAAAACAAAGAAATTGCATGTATCAATAAACAGCAAACTTCAGGTCGAATCGAAATTCGAAAATAATCCAAATAAGAACCACCCTAATATACATATGAAGTCTCTGATATATCCAACACAAGTATCTTTCGGCGAGTATGCGTGTGAAACCTAGTACAATACCGCACTCATTGCAAAAGACGAACGTGCAGTGTGAGCGATGAAAATTATCTCGCGAGTACAGTCTGCATGTTCGATCAATGTACGTGTCTGTGTATGAATACCAACAGCTGATGGCACGTCGCGAGCTGGAGATTACAGTATCGGACCCTGTGGAAATAATCCGAGTAAAGTCTGTGGTTCCGTGCACGAGTTTTGAACTCTGTTTAACTCAAATCTTCCGGAAACTTTCCGATCGACAAACATTTCTCAAAAATATCCTATCTACAGGAAGGGATTGAAATGTAAAATTTACCGCCGATATAATAATTTAAGCTATCGTCGGATCGCACGGGCGGATTTAATGGGCCCACGGGCAATAATCTTCGGTCTGGTGCCTTCATGTGCGAATTTAACAATCCATTGCTTCGTTCGGATAGCCATCCATGCCCGGTCAATCGATTTTTTGAATATCAAAATTCCAATACGCGAATTAAAAAGCCCCACATAAACGTTTCATTATAGTATTCATCATGGGTGTGTTCGACTGATATAAAAATGCATAAAACGAAAGATTTTATTTTTATGATATTCATCGGACATTAATAAAATCAATCCATTATTTTTCTTTTTTCGTAGGAAAATTATTTGAGCTCCAAAAGTATTTAATTAAACGAAATATGGTTATAAATTTGGTTTCATGAACAATTCCTTTGGCTTGAAAATCGACTTTAGGGTCGGGCTGTGCGCGAAGCATCGTGCTCGCTCGCGATGTGGAGTCTACGCGTATGTGTACATTAGAGTGGTCCTTATGATGGCTTCGGACGAATTTCGATCTTGATTTTGATTTTAAAAAAAGCTCCCTAAATTAGCAGCCCGCCATCTTTAAAACCGGCCATTACCAGCAGGGGTCATTTTTCCCCTTTAAAATACACAGAATTTACCGACTCTCTAGTAATATCCCTATTCGGGTCTCTTGAAATCATCTTAGAAATCAATTAAAAATAAAAAGTATCTCAATGAGTCCGTGGCACCTTTGTACGTGAATAAAAAAATCTTACGGTTCGATTTTGAAATGGTTATGGGTCGTTCCACGCCGATATATAAAAATATTTTTCGGGTTTTTTTAATTCCCGGATAATTTTGACAGAAAATTTTTTAGATTTGAATTATCAATCCTAAAATTCAGAATACTGATCTTGAACGCCATATTGGTCATTCTGATTCAATTCGTTTTTTTTTCTTCTTTCGTTTTTCCTCTAGTTGCCGAATAATTTTATCAAAAGAAAGTTCAAAATATCCGATCTTATTCTGAAAATTGAAAATACTGGTCTTGAAATTAATATGGGCTATTCCAACTCGAAACACTATTTATTTTGGAAAATTAAATTTTAATGGAAAATAAAGAATGTTTCTAGTTGGAATGGCCCATATTAATTTCAAGACCCGTATTTTTAATCTTTAGAATGAGATCGGATATTTTGAACTCTCTTTTGATAAAATTATTCGGCAACTAGAGGAAAAACGAAAGAAGAAAAAAAACAAATTGAGTCGGAATGACCAATATGGCTTTCAAGATCAGTATTTTGAATTTTAAGATTGATATTTCAAATCTAAAAAAATTTTCTGACAAAATTATCCGGGAATAAAGAAAAACCGAAAAACATGTTTATATATCGGCGTGGAACGACCCGTACCTATTTCGAAATCAAACCGTAAGATTTTTTTTTTCATGCACAAAGGTGCCACGGGCTCATTGAGATTGAGATTGGATTTTTAAGATGATTTCAAGCGACTCAAATAGGCATGTTACTAGAGAGTCGAAAAATCCTGTGTGTTTTAAAGGGGAAAAATGACCCCTGCTGGTAATGGCCGGTTTTAAAGATGGCGGGCTGCCAATTTAGGGCATTTTTTTTTCAATTATTTGGAGCCAATCTGGTGGGGGAGCGGGTCAAAATTCGTCCAAAGGCAATATAAGGACCACTCTAGTGTACATATACACATAAATATACGTACACATACGCATATATATATGCCACTAAGCCACCAGTTTATACTCACCGCGCAGTTACGTTTACGTTAGAGTGAGAACCCGTAACACCCACGCTTATTCTATTTCCATCGCAACGTGTTCGATACGAAATCAATCGTTTCAAAGAGAAGGGTTTCCCACCGTGGAGCCAGGCGCGCCGACTATACAACCGAGTTAACACATCGGCGTTTCTATATGCCTCACGTGATTTTTATTTCTCCGTGGACTTTTTTTTTCTCATCACTCAAACCTCTTTCTCCCTCTCTCTCGCTTTTATCGCGAAGTGTGCGTATTTCTTGCTGTGCGTGTCGTCATTGGCACCAGGACGAATATCACATTAACCTTTGCGTTAAATCGCTCGCTAGACTCAACTCCACGTGGGTAGCAGATTTTGCGTTACCGGTCAAGGCCGACGTGCCGTTATAGGCTCTTCTTCTCCTCCTTGGCAATAATCATAAGAGAAGGCAAGAAACGTCGCGACGAAAAAAAAAAAAAAAAAAATTCGTGCGAGATAGCACGCACCATCGAACTCACAAGTGGAATTGCTTCGAGCGGCTCGTCATCGTAAACATCTCGAAAAAAAGTTTTCACTATCTTCCGAGCTATTCGTGACATAACAAATGTACTCGTTTAAATTTTATATCACAAACATTGTTGGAATATTTTACAGAATTAATAACGTTCAAGGAACAAAACTGGTAATTACTTTATTGTTAATGAAATTTAAATTTTTGCGATTTTCGTTGGATGAAGACTGAGTAACTCTTCTTTCGGTGACAATACGTGAATTTGGTACGATCCAAAAATGATTCGGTTGTTATTCGATTATCCAAGCTATCACGGTTGAAAGAAAGTGAATTGTCGGACAGCGTTGATTACGAACGAGATTTGTTGTAGCTTTTCCGAGACACGAAGGCATACCACCGATAGCTTTATCGTTTCTCTGAACTCAGTGAGTCGCATTGTTTTTTGCCTCTAACCTTTTTCGGCTTTCCGATTTTTTCGACGGAGTCCGCATCTGTCCTTCGGGAAAATCAACGACAAATGGTTCCAAAATCGAGATGGTAAATTATGAAAAGAAAGATCCTAAATTTGAAAAAAGAAAAATCTAGAGATTGAGAACATGCGTAAAAAGAGAAGGAAGTTAAGCTCAGTGACGGTCGACGAACATATATACATAGCGCGGTACGTGGGCGCGGTAGAGGCACACCCGCGATTTCGCGAGCCACTTTTATTTCTGATATTTCTCCATCAACGTGTTTATTCCGCACGGAACGTGATTCTCGTCCCAGAGGCTTGATGTCGAGACGCCCAATGGCCGATCGGAAGAAATTCTTCCACGGGATTGTTCTCACTATCTGCCACATATAGCCACGAGATTTTGCCCACCCGTGTATATTTATATATGAGGCATTCCACATCAACTCGACCACTTTGAAACCTTAATATCTTGAATTTTTTTGCAATCAACGTATGTTATAGTACTCTTTAAAACAAAAATATTGATATGTATTAATTTATGGTGGCATTGATAGGGGTGAAATTACAGGAAAATGCAATTTTTTATTGTTTTTTCTTGCTGATTTTATTACTTGGAAATAGTGGGTCGGAGCGAAAAATTACTCAGAATCAATTTTGTGGTGTTTGTTGCAAGGATAACGAAAAAAAATGTTAGAAGGCAAGATTTTACATTTTTCATGGAAAAAAACCCATTTTAAAAATATAAATCGATTTTTGGACGATTATGACATTTTTAAAAAATTTGAAATATTTTTTTTCGGATTCCTCGAACTTTTTCCAGAAGGAATACGTCTCTTTCTAAAAACGTTATATAATGCGAGTATATCTCTCAATATTTATTTACGAAATATTCGCACCTTCAAACGATATAATACGTCGTGTAAAATTAAAATAATTCAAATCAGAAATTTCTTCTGATTTTTTCCATGGTTGAATGTATTTTTCTTCGAGGCTGTCTTCCGCGACAGAAAATGTAGACTGCGTAGACTGTGTATCCTCGGGATACCATAGGAAAAACCATCATGCTTTTATCCCTACATCACGAGATTATATGCTGGTGAAGAAATTCTCTTTTGCTGAAGAAGCCGTGAATTTCAAAACGAAAAAAGAATCTGGCAAAGGGAAAAAGTAAAATAGCGTGAGTAGCGGCCCGAATCAAAACTCGACCATCGTGGACTGTGTATTCTCGGGATTCATAGTCTACACAGTCTAAATTTTCTGTCGCGGAAGACAGCCTCGAGAAAAAATACATTCGACCATGGAAAAAATCAGAAGAAATTTCTGATTTGAAATATTTGAATCTTTAACGACTTAGTATATCGCTTGAAGGTGCGAATATTTTGTAAATAAATATTGAGAAACATACTCGCATTATATAACATTTTTATTTCAACTTTTGCATAAATTTCTTTTTTTCAAATTTGTTTTTTTTTTGCTGAGCCTTTAAATTGAATTCTCCATCTGGAAAGAGACGTATTCCTTTTGGAAAAAGTTCGAGGAATCCAAAAAAAAATATTTCAAAGTTTTTAAAAATGTCATAATCGTCCAAAAATCGATTTATATTTTTAAAATAGATTTTTTTCCATGAAAAATGTAAAATCTTGGTTCTACCATTTTTTTTTCGTTATCCTTGCAACAAACACCACAAAATTGATTCAGAGTAATTTTTCGTTCCGACCCACTATTTCCAAGTAATAAAATCAGCAAAAAAAAACAAGCAAAAATTGCATTTTCCTGTAACTTCACCCCTATCAATGCCACCATAAATTAATACATATCAATATTTTTGTTTTAAAGAGTACTATAACATACGTTGATTGCAAAAAAATTCAAGTTATTAAGGTTTCGAAGTGGTCGAGTTGATGTGGAATGCCTCATATATATTAGGGTGGCTTGAAAAAAAAGTTTTTTTCTGATTTCAATAAAAATACATTTACTGCAAAGTATCTTGCATCCGGAGAATTCACCCCAAAGATGAACCCGATCCGACCATTTTTAGGGGTTGCGCAAGATTTTTCAAGTTTTTCCATTTGATTAACATGGGAAAAACTTAAAGTTTCCATTCAAAAAATCGTAGCTTCGCGAATTTTATAGTTACGTTGATCCCGTAAGTTCCATTTAAAAGTTTATTAAAAACCGCTCAAAATGGCATGCAGACCTTTGGGATCCGATGCAATTTCCGGAGATAATTGCTTACGAAAAAACAAAATTAGCGACTGAAGTTGCAATCGGATTCCGAAGGTCTGCATGCTATTTCAAGCGGTTTTTGAAGAGCTTCCAAATGGAACTTACGGGATCAACGTAGCTATAAAATTCGCGGAGCAACGATTTTTTGAATGGTAACTTTACGTTCTTCCCATTTTAATCAAATGGAAAAACTTGAAAAATCTTGCGCGACCCCTAAAATCGGTCGGATCGGGTTCATCTTTTGGGTAAACTCTTCGGTTGCAAGATACTTTGCAGTGAATGTATTTTGATTGAAATCAGAAAAAAAAAAATTTTTTTAAGCCACTTTAGTATACATACACGCATATTTGGGTGTATCAACCTCGGCAGACGAACCGTTCGTCCTGCTGACGAAATTACACTGGAAACTCGCGAGTCCGCTTGCTCTTGCCCGCGGGACGGTATTTGCAAAAATTATTGCGAGGCCAGAACGTCGCGGGATCGCGTCTGCGGCAGGAATTACGGTGGCAGAAGAGGGAGGGGAGAAGGGAATGTGAGATATACGGATAAATAACACGGCGGCAATAGATAAACAGCCGAAGAACAGCGAGACAACGTTGAGCGAAAGAACCGAGAAAGAGGAGAACTCTTCGAACAGAGAAAAAGCCAGACCGCGTCCTCGCGACTCTACGACGGATCGTCGTTAATCTTTCGACGCGGGACTTTATGTCCGACCAAGCTCAACTCAGCTTCATTCCCCTTCTCTCTTTCCCTCGCTCTCTCTCTCACTCTCTCTCTCTCTCAATTTCTCTCGTTAAAGAAAATTCTTTCTTTGGACCGTTATTTTTCCCTCCGTTGTCGACGCTCATTTCTCATTCCCGTGGTCTCGTTTCATTGTTCGACGATGAAACTCGTCATGTCGCTGCACTGACTCTCGGCGAGTGGCCGCGATTGCCAACATCATTATCGGGGAGAGCTTATGACTTTGGTGATTACAATGATAGCGTGGAGATGAGCCACCGTCTCTTCTGATACGAACCCGAAACAATAAATTCAACTTAACAACGTATATGACGGCTTTCAGATGAAATTCAGGTTTAATCGAAACATTTTTCCTTATCATTTCATCATTAAAATTATCATTTTTACGTTGAAAAATTCGTGAATACATAGTTGGGATTTTATTGTGCACCTCGAGGTTAAACTGAAGCACAATCGGTCTTTAAAAAATCTGAACCAAACTTATGTCGACATAAAAAATAAAGTAAAAATTGGTGCTTCGTCTGTGATATAATTCGTTTCGGAAGTTTATTTTGACGGTAATGGTGTTTTGGCCTGAAAGAGCTCATACGCGTAACGAACAATTTTTCTTTGTCTAAAATTATGTACATACAATAATTCCACGATAGTAACGCGCTATCACAGCGTACAAATCGTTTAAGGAAATAATAATTCTCACGTTACACTTAGTTTCTGGTCTTATTCAAGGTCGGACTCGGTAAGATTAAAATAATATGTAACTTAGAGATAAAAAAAAACACCGTTGGACTTATTGAGTTTGGCCTCCAAAATGGATTTTTTTAGCTAGGCTTATCTCTCTTCATTTTATCCTGTAAGGGCAATTTTCGGAATCCCTGTGTCCCAAAATATTATTCGCACTTTGAATTACAAGAATGAAACTATCACTCTTCCAAAAAATGGAATTGTTCGGTTTTGCCTCCAAGCCACATACATATACAACTACTTCGTGGTTCCCAATCACCCGAAAGGAGAAGCCGGAAGGCAAATGGAAAAAACAACGAACGAAGAGACATGCGGGAGTCGGTGGAGCGCAAGCGCAACGAAACATTCGTAGGAAAAGGACGAGAACGAAGGCGGTGCAGAGCGAGGTACCGAGAGAAACGAGACGGAAAGAGTAGAGAGAGAGGTAGAGAAAAAGAAGCGTACGTACCGAGGAACAATCGAACGGGGTCGAAAGTCCTCTTGTTGCTACGTGACGCTGGGAGAACCGCGCTCAGCTCGGCACCGCGAGCGCGATACCCTCCCGGTTTTCCGTCCGCTCCTCACTGCTCTCTGTATCCTCGCTTTCGTTCTCTTCGTCGTTCACTTCCCGTCTTCCCCCATCCTACTCTCGTTTCCAACAACCTCCCCTTGCTCTCGTTCGCCCGAGAACTTCTCTGTTTTACAGAGTTGGTTCTTTCTCAGGAAATTATTCCACTTCCGTTTTTCCAATCTCCCGGTTCCTTCTCCTCGCTTCGTTGCCTTACCGGTTTAACAGGACAGAACCGGGCACGAGAAGTACGCCTCTCCAGGATCCATCTTCATCCCCGTGAACCGTAGCGCTATATCTTTCCCTCGATAACAACGTTTCTATCGTTCGCTGGGGGGGAGGCTGCTACGTAAGTTTTACGTACACACCTCGTACCCCGTAAACTGAGATACACACACATGTTTCGGATGGGTTTGTACGTGTACCAAAGTACACGAAGAGCTTGTCAGTTTGGTTATGCCATATATATAGGTGCGAGCTATTCGATTTCCGCTCACGCGATTCCTCGCGTTGCTCTCGCAGCAGCGACGGAGCTTCGCCGGTGCGAGCTTCGTTCTTCCGCTTTATTCCGGTATACCCGGCACAACGATCGATAGTCTCGTTCCCGCGCGCATAACAATCCGCGCCCGGCAGCCACCCGACGACGAAACTCGCTTCAGGCAAATTTCGGTGTTACTTCGGGTCGTTCTTCTCTTTCTTTCTTCCACTCTTTATATATCTCTCTATCTCTCTTTATCTCTTTTTTTGTCGCCCCTCTAAAATCGCCACCGTAGAATCAACGCTTCCAGGCCGCTATTGTTGCTTTTACGTTTGGTTAATGTTCGCCACGGTCGAATCAGAGGCTTTCGAATCGATCTGTTTGATGAAATCATTGCAATCAAATTTGTGAGAAGAAATTAATTGTTTTTCCCGGTTAAAATCTAGAAAGTTTCCGCGTTTTTCTAATCATCATTACAGTTTATCGCTCAGCCAACTGGGTAATTCATTGATCACATACTGAGCTTGATTGGTTGATTCGAGGTTAATGAGCTTATGGGGTTTCATCGAATTATTTGATTACGGTAGTACACATAAATTTTTCTTTTGTTATGAACGCTCGGTATACAATGAACGTGTTGAAACGTCCATCGGCCCAAGTAATTACTAATTACGAAGTTGATGCTTCGTTTTTTTTTAAGGACTAATTAGCTAACGTGCTTCAACGCTGTTCATTACGTGATTCGCTGAATCAAAGTTATTTAACCTATAAACGGTATGTCGATTGAATATAGGAACCGACCGACCATCTAAATTACGTTCTGCCGGAAAAAGGTATCTTTTTCTAAAGCCGTCGAGGCCAAGAATTACTTCAAATTCTCAACTTTAAAATCTCTTTTTTTCGATATTTTTTTCTCTTTTTTTTAATCTTCAGTACGCTGTTGATTGCTGGGCTTCCGCTTCATTCGTTTTCCAGGGCGCACAACTGTTATCTCGCTGTCGTATCCGACGCGAGTCCGGGCATAGTTACGTGGGAGGAAAAACAAGCGTTCGAGCATGCGGGCTATCAAGTAAATTTCCGTGCAACGTCTGCCGGAGGTCTGAGCGACGTTCAAACTTCTTGCAGTCTTGCCACAAAATCTTGAAGAAACAAAACGGGCGTTCGCCTGCTTCCGTTTCTGATGAAAATAAAAGAAATTTAAAAAATCCACAAACGCGTTTTGGTTCGGTGGAAATTTTTCGCAAAAAGAATTCGGTACGTCTTACGCTAAATGCATTAATTTAAAAGCGCGAAGGACCTCTTGCCGGCCAGATCGAAATGAATTCGTGTGGGTACTCCGGTCGTGTATAGGTGGTAGAGTCAAAGGTGCCAGTTACCAATTATCCGCGTGCATATCCGCGGATCAAATTAACGAAACGTATCGATTTTCGGAATTTTATAAAACTTTTATTTTTAATAATTCAATTGAATTAGAGCAACATTAAACTCTGGAGAATATCTCACAATTTTCCATCGTAGCCAATTATTATCAACGTAGCAATCATATAAACGTACTCAAAAGTCGTATCCTGTGGACAAGCAAAAAAACCGAAAGTTTTTTCATCGTTAGATAACAAACATTTTTATCCTAAACAATTTCATAAAAATTACGCATCTCTCATTTCTGACGAATGATCAATGACAATTGCTCATTCTCGCCAACCCAAATAATCCGAACACTAAAAAATGAAGCCTCCGCAATAAAAAATTTGAAAAAACAAAAAGAATTCGAAATTTATTCAAATTAACCCGATAAGAAGACTACGTTGTCAAGATTAACCGACGAAACGATGACACAAACGCTGTCGCACCCTCGACGGACTTTGTTGCCTAAGCTCGGATTTTCGTAGTCAAGCCGTCTCATATCGCGATTAGACGTGAGACGTTTGGGGGCCCCAATTGTCGCGTGTTTGTCTGGCACGGCATTTGTCGCTCGCGTCGCTCCCGGCAATCACCGTGTCCGTACGATGCTATCGGGACAACCCGGTCTGCGAAGTAGAGACAATAAACCCGAGCGAGTTTCGCGATGACGCGATCTCATGCTCCGTATACGTGTATTACGCGTCTTCTTTGACACCGACGTGTATAGACAACTCTGCCGTCTAGCTAGAGCGAATAACGCGCGAAAAAATAGCACGAGCACTGTTTCACTCGGCATGCGATACACGGGCATTAACACATACTGTGAAAATACTCGGAGACATAACAGCCGGGCAGACGCAGAGTCGCACCAACAAAGCCTCGTTGTCATGCATCCGGAATTCTAATTCAGTGCTGGAATACTACCGGCATATATGTGTTGTATCTATCATCTTTTCATGCATTTTTTCACGCTCAACACACGCGCACGTGGCATATGCATGTATAATATTCCGCTTGTATTTTCCGCTCCAACATCGAGCTCGTATCGCGTAACACGTGCCGCACGAATCTACACGGACATGGCTGTAATTTTCTTGCCAGAACTATAAACTCGGTGATTATCTTACAATGTTTCACTCGCGACAGTTGTCAATTCGCACGGGATATGTTTTCGCAAGCACGTATGGTTTGCCGTTTGTGTCGGCTATCTCGAACTAATTCACATATTTTTATCTTCCATTATTCACCGGCTCACGATAGCGCGGATAATACGTGTATAAACCAACGACTCCGTTGACCCGACGTTTTTCTAGTCTCGTTCTTTTGCCCCGGGGTAATATGTATCTATGGAAATTTTCTTTCCTTATTAGAAATATTGTATCGGCAACTTTATTTGATTCTTTTATTCTCATTTATTTACTTTTTTTTAATATGAGTTCTTTATTTTTTTCTTCCACTATGCGGGGTATAGTTTCTAACGCGGAGCTCGAGCTACTCCGGTGTCTTACTCATAATTTTCAGTCTGTGTTACGTCGTCGGCCAGACCGTTTACCTGAACAACGCTTTTCCACGAGTAACCAATCGATAAACGATAATCATAAAAGGACATATTCATCATTAATCGGCATTTCAATTCAGTTCGGATTTGTAGAGTTAATGTTTCACTTTTTTCGCGTTGCCCGGACGATTGGCTAGAATAATAATCGTGACAACCGATCGGCGTAATCACAATTTTATCGTCAAAAACCATTTTGACGATTAGTTTTTCCCTCGTGTTATCGGATACAGAGATCGTCCCAATAAAATTCATCGTTGCGAAGTAACGCGAATCATACGCGATCATTACGCGAGTATGAAATTAATTTCTACGTTGAATGACGACGTATCGGAGAAATCGATTATTACGGAAACCCGAAGAGTCGAAGGTACGTTACGCAGAACCACGGGAGCATGGGGATGAGGGATGAGCTTTGTGTCTAGTAGTTATGTGCAGTGAAGAGCAGACGACGGCACCTGTGACAGTGGCGCAGCGTCCCGGCAGCATCGAAACGAGGTTGATTAATCGCGCGGACGTCAGCTTCCGCCGTTGAGTAGGAGGCGCTACGAGTGCGTTGCCTGCACGTTGCTGGCGTCGTTTCTCGCTGTTACTCCTTTCGGTTTGTCGTTCGAGAGACGTGCCCGGCTATGCGACAACGCGACTTTGACGGCGTTCAACTGGGCCGGGGGGCGAAAGGGGCGGCAAGGGGGGTGGGGGAGGCGCGTCGAGGGGGCACGTACGCCGGACGGTGCAAGCGCCGATAGCGCGTGCGTACCGCTCCATAGCCTTTGGCCTTAATCGACCGAATTAAATTCATTGACCTCGAGCGAGTGCTTGTGTGCCTCCCCCGCAAACCGAACGAGCCCTCTCGATCCGCGTTCGCCGTAGTTCGACACTGCGGATCTTCTTTCGAGTGCCGAATACAACGGTGACCATTGCCACCTCGTGCCATGTATAACACGACCTCATCAAGTTTCTTCTCGCATTGCATTTATTTACCATCGCGATATTCGGATAAGCTGCACTTTTTTCTTACTCTTTTTTCTTCTTCTTCCATTTGAATAATCATGGAATTATTGCGATTCATCGAAATTCGGTTGAATTATGTTTTGACACCCACGGTCGGTGCAATATTGAGATTGTTTGATTTCGAAACATTTGAGAGCCAGCGGAAATATAATTTGTTGTTCGAACGACGGGTACCGGATTCGGTTGAAACCAGCGGACGCTACCGTCACCGGTCGGCCTTCCGTTCAACGTAATGTCGATAATCATCGCAATCTCAACACTCAATGCGCTCTTTTTCTTTCTTTTTTTATTCAAGTGTAACGTAATTTTGCATTTATTCACATCGGTGCCCTGAATAATTGCTTCGCGGAATTCATAAATGTAGTGTTTTTTTTTGCCTCCACGAGGTGTATTATACTATAAACGACGGAGATAACCTTAACGAATATGAAAAAATCTTCATCTCTATTCTTAAAATAATAATATGTTTGTATCATTTTGGAAAAATGTTGTAGATGAATTTATCGTTTTTAACCCTCCTCCGTCACACTGGGTGGAATCCACCTGTCAATGAAACGACGACCGGCAGTTTTTGTTTCCGTTTTCATCTCTTGGTGAATTTTGTTTATCATGTTGCTATTTAATTTCTTATGAATAAACTTTTCGTTCATCATATGAAATGGTCCAAGCATGTTCATTGAAAACTGGCTGAGCGGAATACACCCAGCGTGATGGGCGTGATATTATTGGGTAGTGTAACGGTGAAGGGTGAATAGCGGGCACCTTAAGTCGCCTAGAAACTCTTACGATTTGGATCTGTCTCGTCTGTCCGCCTGGCCGTCCGTCCGTCTGTCTGTCTGTCTTTCTAATTGTCTGTCTGTCTGTTTGTCTGTCTGTATGTCACAGCTCTCCCATTCCTCCATTTATATATCGATCGAGACAAAATTCTGTATATGGACGTGGATTGGTGACCCAAAAACGGTAATGAAGGTTTAAAAAAAAAATTTTTTTCGGATCGCGTCCCATTGACTGAAAAGTGTACTGGAAACTTTTTTTCACTTACCTCATTCAGTAAGGTGTCTTTGAACATATCTCCTAAAATGCAATAAAAAATGTTAAGGACGTTTATATATCAAATCTTTCGTTACGAAATATTTGCTTTCAAATTCGTTACTATTGCGCCCCCCCTCTAATTTCTAAACTATCGATCATTAAATCAGAAAAAAATTCCACAATGTAGTTTTCTGTTAGAACTTTGGATGAAAATTATAACGAACACTGTAGCAAAAATAGTCAGAGAAAAATTTAGAAATAACTCTATTTCGAAAGCACGAAAATTTGTTAAGGTGAACTAGCTCGTTGGATACGTATTATAGAAAAAATTTAAAGATGATGTTAGTGGGAATAACTCCGGGACCTTATCATGTACGTGTCTAACACGCTTGGCCGGATTTTTTTTCTTTCGCTGTATCGATATGTACAAAGTATCAAATAAATGTTATATAGGAGGGAACGTATTTTACGGGCACACGATCGCCACCGAGTATTGTGGGTATCTCCATTTCGCGTGATTAATTATCATTTTGCCGAATAGGTTTTCAAGGCCGAGGCCACTGATCCGTACAGATTGAGCGATGAACCAACGCTCGTTCGAACCGGCATGGAGTTGCATAGCGAGCGAGCGAGAAAAGTCGATGGCTCATTGCCAGTAATCGCGCGATCGAAATTTCTCGGTCATCATAATCTACTCTCGCGAGGCTGACCGACGTGAGGTTTAACACGCCGCGTGCTGCCATCGGTTCGTGCATTTCGTTCTATGCAAGACTATAATGTCGTAATAATTTGTGCGAAAAACCGTTGGCAAAATTCACGAGCTATACGTGAAGCTCGATGAACCAATTCTTTTGAATTTGCTCCAAAATTCGGTTCGGACCGAAATTATCGTTGGATTTAAATTATAGTATTTTGCGCAACGCGGCATTATCGCGAGGTCGTTCGGCAGCTACCGTCACGAGTGCTTCAGTTACGCCACGCTCACTGAAATTCCAAATTCATTATATACGTCCACCTATCCCCCGTGGCCTCTCTAAACGGCAAATTTATAACGAGAGCTTTGCATTGGACGTTGCTACGAGGCTCAATACCCATATTCATTTCGTGACGATTAAATTCATTAAGAATTGAAATGATTTTATCGCGAGACCTGGATTAATAACGGTGAATTGAATATCAACGCTACGGACTGTATGTTCAACTGCTGCAATTTAATTTTTAAAGATTTTAATTGAACGATAATATTCATTCGCAACGTTGAATCCGTATTGATCGATTGAAACAATTCCGTTTGAATAATCCAAAATAGCAATAAATTATTTTAATCTCAATTAGCAATGTGGCCCTGTGCGCGTTCGATGTCTCCTCAAATTTTGTTATCGCTAATTCGTACGACCGAATCCACGAATCGTATTTTTTTTCTTCAGTGACTTCATGAAATTTTTCTTTCTATCATCGTTCATTCGTCAACCCGTGCATAAATCTGACTGGGATTCGCAGTCACCGATCGGATCCTGGCGACGATACGTTGGGTTAACTGATCGTACTTGGAACCAATTTTACCACTATTCGCAGTTGTTGTATTTCCATTCGTTTAATCTGCTATCACCGTCGGCTTCAAGACTTCTTTCACGTTCCGTCGTAATCTAGGAACCATTATGGTTCCGACCAGTTCGTGGATCCGTCTGTACCACACCACAGCCCTCTCATCGATTGAGATGAAATTTGGTACACAGACGTAGATCGATGACTCAAAAGCAGGAATGCTAACAAAAAGATTTTTTTTAAAATGTTTTAAACCCCCTCCCACAGATTAAAAAGTGAATTCGAATTTTTTTTTTGGCTCGCCCCATCGGGTGAGGTGTTCTTTTTAATAGGCCTCCTCAAATGCAATTGAAAATGTACTAAGACCTTGTAATTTAAACCTCCCAGTCACAAGATATTCGCTTTCAAAGTCGTCATTAGAGTGTCCTACCCCCGCTCCTCTAATTTCTAAACTATGAATTCAAAATATCGAAACAAATTCCTGATTGCAGCTTTTAATTAGTAAGTTCAATCGAAATTATAACAAAAACTCTACGAAAAATAGTTCATAAAAAAATTAAAAGATAACTCTTTTTCGAAATGACTGAAAATGGCTACGGAACCCTATCATGTGTGTGCCCAACGGACTCTTGACACACACTTCGACTATTGAAGTGTAATTTTCTTCATTGACTTTGACGTTTGATATGACAGTTGAAAAGAAGTATTCAAGATATTGAATTTTCTCTGAATCGATTGAATAAATGATGATACTATAAAAGAAATTCATTCAATCTCATTGGTTCGAAAATTTTTACGGCAAGCTCATCGTTATGTAAAGCTATCCGCACGTGCGTCGAAACGCCAAGCGACATTTACCGTATTCCTAGGTCGGACTATCTCAATTTTATCAATGGAATATTCCGGCAGCTGTGCACATAGACTCTCTCTCTCTCTCTCTCTCTCAAGCTCTCCATTGCGCGTGTATGTCTGTGCGATTGCGTTCGCTCTGCAATTGCCACTGTACACGAGAAAATGAAGTTTCTCGTTTCTTGCATATTCTTATCTCCGTCTCGTGCGTCGTCAACTTCGTTTTCATCGGTACCTCCAGTAATTAAGTATATGAGCGTTATAGGAGCCGGATTAGTCTAACAGTCTCGTGTGAATCGCTCTGTACACGTGGACACACGTCTTTTTCGACAACCGAGCTTCACGAATTTTCAGTCTCGTACGATGTGCGCGAGGTCGACGGTGCATGCGCGAACGCGCTCGCACATAACACACCGCGCCCGGACCGTAAATCATGCATTCTGCAAGGTTCGTATCTGCATAAATGCGGATCGTATCTGAACCGCGTGGCGACAGCGGCGTCGGAGGCGGAGGCGTCATAGGCGTCTGTAAGCTTCGAGTATCGAGTGCCGGGGAGACGCGCGGTACTTTACCGAGCTTCCAGCTTCATCGAGAGAATAAGAGGATGATGGCGCGGTGAATAAGGGGGGAGGGAGGGGGGCTAGTACGATCCTGCAGCATAGAGCCTAACACGGCCCTTGGTCTTCGCGGCTATGCATACAATTTCGTTAAATATAGACAATGTGCGATAACTCTTTTGACTGCCGAGTTATATCCGTAAGTATTGCGTGTTTGCATCTCACTCCACCAACGTTTCGATGCTGGCATCGATTACGATTGCGCGTACACCGGGCGCCCATCCATCGGCGGTAAAAAAAAAACAAAGCGTGCGTGTTCTCCGATAGGTGTATTTGTTGAAACGTGATCGGCCCGACGAAGTAACGAAAAATAATGCGTGAAGCTCGGGAAAAACGGTCGACGCATTCGTGCGAGTATGTTGTTGCGTAACGCGCATCAATATCCCGGCAAAGCTTCGAAATATACAAACAGACACTTGCGGGCGATACAGTCCAAACTCCGAATAAGCAACCCGGCAATAAGCAACTTTCCCCAGTTTCTCACTCGAACGCTTCCCCCATTCCGACTGGAACTCCGAGGTCAAGAATTTTGTGCGCCGAAACTCTAGTTAAGCAACCAGCCTGGGACTGATTATTCTGGCAAAATAGAGTGAACGTTGTGGTGTAAATCGATGTGTGCATGCGTGCGTAAGTATGGGTGTGTGCGTGTGTGAATGTAACACAAAATCTACAAGTTTATTAGAAATTATTTATATTTATTAAAAAGATACATATGAGGGTTAACAAGATTTTAGATAAAATAAAAACGAACATACGGGCGTTCAAAGATTCTCATACAAAACAGCAAAAGTTTCCGAGACGAAATAAAAAGGGTTTTGGTTTTGTTGCGTTGTTGTTCTTCGACTTGTGTACTACAGTCTGATCTCTTACGCTTCTTCACAGTTTCGGTCATTTTATGACAGTTAATACTAATTCAGATACAGTAGTACACAATAATATTCAATAGTATATTAACGTTAAACAAAAATTCGAAAAATAAATGTCCACGCGCAGTCGAAAACGTTTTTGCATGGGCGAGGCGAATACTCAGTTGGAACTTGCTCGAGCGTGTTGCTTGTTGAGAGAATCGCATGCGGAAAAGAGTGAGAGAAACGGACAGAGGTAGTGAGCGCGGAGTGCGCGCCTGGTGGGGGTATGCGATATATAACAAACGTCTATTCTCACAAATGGTCATCGATTAACGTTCGTATTCGTCATCAATAATGGTCAATTATTATTGAAACGACTTCGTTTTGACTAATTGATTGAAAACTTGGTAGTAAAACATTGATTATATTAATTCAAGTTTGAGTAAAATAATCATTTACGATTATTGAGACGAGTTCCATTCAGTAATACTTTATTGGAGCATTGCCGAGCTCGACAGCCATTTTCGTGGATAATCCAAGCGCGGGAGTATCGATCGGCGAGCGATGGAATCATCCGGAAAGATAGATATGAGCAGCATAGACGGAGAGGGAAAGAGGTTTGGTATCAAGACCGTTGGTATCATTCTCCATCATCGAAATTAGCCTCCGGTCGGGTATTTTCGCGCGTCCACGAGCCTCTCAGGCCGGAGATGAGAGGATCGAGAGATAGATGGACGGAGGCTGAGAGAGGAGTCTCCGCGAGAGGCGAGACAAACGGAACGGATGAAGCATGAGGAGAATCGCCGGTTCCTCCGGCCGCGAACATCGAGGAACACCGGTATAAGGGGCAGAAGCAGAACCAGCGTGATATACAGTATGCGGAGGTCACGGGTAATGGCGTGGATCGCCATAGGGGATCCAGGGACGGCAGCGAGGACGGAGGAAGTTTGGGTATTTCGGTTGGGTATTCGACTCGTCAAACGCGGCTCGACTCGGCGCGGTAACCCAACTTCTATCTATCTCTCTCGGGCGTAGCTCCGTCGTTGGAATTTGCAATTTACGATCGGTCTCGACAAAACCCACCGGGTCGATATAAACTGTGGCGACTAACGGGAGAAGCTCTCTTGCAAAGCCAGGGAGTAGGTCTCCGAAGCGGACTGATTGTATATATATGAGCAAGTCCACCAATTCGAGTACCGGTTTTGGGCGTCGATATCAGCGATCTTTTTGTAACTTTAAGAAATGGAAGCTCCCATTGAGAAATGAACTCTGATTTTTTTTAAGATTTTTCCTTTGGTTATTTTCGCTGCAATTGTATGGGTAATTCTGTGAGTTTGTCATTTTTTTCTTGTTTTCATTAATTTCTTAATGTGTTTTAATAGGAGAAAAAATTAAACGCGACCACCTTTTCTTTGTGAAAAAAGCTCAGCTTTTCGAAAAAAAATACAAAAACATTTTTGGGACTTAAAAAATTACTTAAAATCGCATTTGAAATATAAAAGTCGATTTTTCTCAAATGTATATTTTTTTTTAATTTTGAAAGTATTTTTATCGAAAAGCTGAGAAAATTTCACGTAATATATGTAGAAATCAAGTTGGGACCTCTGTAATAACTCGTTGAATTACCAAATGTGTGACAAAATAACTAAAACCTCAATTTATATTTTTTTCATTTCCAAATGATTCGTAAATACTGTTTCCTAAATACATGGAAACCATATGATCGAAGATGAAACTTAGCGTCATGTGGTGACGCTGTTAGCTTTGCAAGTGCACCATCTTCAACTTAAGGGCGGGGTAAGGTTAGTTCGATATTAAAAAAAGGATATTTTTGATAATTTTTCTTGACGATACAGTTGATATACATTTATTGATATAATGACTAACTCAATAACGTTACGTTTGAAGAATATTCTATAAAATTTTCATTAACTTTAATGAACAACTAAGCAATTGACGGAGAATCTCTGCAGACGTCTAAGAAAAAAAGTTGTATCGCGGTGCCCATTATAACTAATTACTGGAGCATCTGAGACGAAAAAACCGGAGTGATTTCAGTAGCTGCTAAGTTTCTGCAGGGGATGAAGGCAAGTCTTTATTTTCAAATTGATTTTTTAATTTTTTACAGCATTTAGAAGTCAAAATACTGGTTTTTCATTTAAAAAATTGAGAATGTTTCCATTTAAAAATACGATGAAATAAAAAAACTCGACGTCATTACCTGCAGAAACTTGTCAACTAATCAAATTATTTCGGTTTCTTGATCTCAGTATTACGAATCATTTGAAAATGAAAAAATATTAATTGAGGTTTTAGTTGTTTCGTTATACATTTGGTGATTCAACGAGTTATTACAGAGGTCCCAACTTCATTTCTACATATGATACGTGACATTTTCTCAGCTTTTCGATAAAAATACTTTCAAATTTGTAAAAAAATATACATTTGAGAAAAATCGACTTTTATATTTCAAATGCGATTTTAAGTAATTTTTCAAGTCCCAAAAATGTTTTTGTATTTTTTTTCGAAATGCTGAGCTTTTTTCACAAAGAAAAGGTGGTCGCGTTTAATTTTTTCTTCTATTAAAAGACATTGAGAAATTAATGAAAACAAGAAAAACATGACAAACTCACAGAATTACCCATACAATTACAGCGAAAATAACCAAGGGAAAAATCGAAAAAAAAATCAGAGTTCATTTCTCAATGGGAGGTTCCATTTCTTAAAGTTACAAAAAGATCGCTGATATCGACGCCCAAAACCGGTACTCGAATTGGTGGACTTGCTCATATGCACCTGAATATATATGGGGCGAAATTCCCCAATTCCCCGGACTGAAACCCTTCTATCCCCCGATGTGGTCGATGGTTTTTTCTTAGTACCTTTTGGATCCTACGACCTCACTAATTTTTTCTTAGATTTTTTAGACCCTTCCTTCCCCTCCCCTTCCCCCGCCATTTTATTTTTATCAAGAGGTAACTGCTATTTGTCCCTTTTTTATTTGGATGAAATTTTTAACCATAGATATTCTATCGAAATTGAAGAACTTTTTTCACAAAATTGGAGTGGGCAGCGGGTTCCTAATATTTTTATTTATTTTTTTGAAATTTTGCAAAAATTCGAGTTTCTCCGAAATTTCAATATATAATAATGATCTTCGGTCTAGAAACGAAAAAAATTATATCTATCTTGCCAACAATCGATATTTTGATTGTTTCCGATCCAAAAAAAATATTTTTTTCGTAATCAAATCGGTTCATGCCCAAAAAATCGATCTTCTATCGAAATAATCGGAATATCGATTTTTTTCCAAGATAGATATCATTTTTCTTAAATGAGAAACCATTATCATATATTCAAATTTCAGAAAAACTCGCATTTTTGCAAATTAAAAAAAAAAAATATTAGGAACCCGCTGCCCACTCCAATTTTACGAAAAAGTTCTTCAATTCCAATAGAGTATCTGGGAAAAAAATTTCATCCAAATAAAAAGGGAGGCAAATAGCGGTTGCCACTTGATGAAAAAAAAATGGTGGCGGGGAGGGGAAGGAGGGGTCTAAAAAAACCTAAGAAAAAATTAGTGAGGTCGTAGGATGGAAAAGATTCTAAAAAAAAAAATCATCGTCCACATCGAGGGATAGAAGGGTTTCAGTTCGGTGAAATGGGGAATTTTGCCCCATATATATATGTACACCTATGTTGTCGGTGTGTGAATAGAGCGACCGGGATTAAGAATTGTAGTTTGGGGTCTGGCACTTTCGTCCACGTCCGGCATTTCGCTCCAAATCTTAATTCGTCGCGCAACGTGGGGTACATACGTCGGGACGGCCGGGTGTTTCATCGCCGCGAATCGATCGTGCCTATACGGTACACGTACTGTTACACATCACGTCGAAAATATGTACAGCGTACGTATATAGAGATGGAGATAGGAAGACATCGGCAACGGTTGAGCCGTGGCCCACGCGAACAGTAGCGCACATCGTGCTGCACGAAAGCTTTATCTAATACATAACTAGGAGGACGCGAAACCACCCGGAGTAACAGGAGAATGCGGATGACGATGATAGTGGAGACGGAGCGCGGAAGAAATATTGCCCTGATAACGATTTTAAAAAAACTCATATACTTTTGTTTTTTTAATGTCTGCGTGTCGGTTGCACGAGGCTATTTCGTGATGATTAAACAATTTGACGATTATAGCGAATAATCATGATCGATTGAGTTAATATATTCGAAATGTGAGAATCTTTCCATTTTTCGTCTCGGAGTATCTAATCACAGAGCAAATATTATGCTACACGAATGTCGATAATAATAAAAAGGTTGACCCAGAAAAATATCACCGCCAAAGTAGCTTATAAATTTTATTCCATTTCTGTATCTTCAACGCGATTTAATGCTGACTTGATTTATAAATTCATGAATTATCATAATTACAAGGATCATTCTGAATTCATGTTCTTGGATAGACAAATGAATAGAGTTTCGATGATAAAGAAAGGTTGCAAAACCATCGTCAAAATATTTAGATTGAATAATGCGTTTCTATAGAATATTTTTCGTCAATTAGTTTATTTATAGTTTATGAATATAGGTAGAAACGATGAATTATTCATCGTTCGGGAATAAAGTCTTGTGGTACATTTTGTTGTGCTATACGGATTAGAATAATGATGAGAGATGGCAGATAAAAGTTTCACCGCCAACGAGATAATCTATTTTCATTTCATTCTTTATCTCCGTCTACTACACGAGTTGTCGATTTCGTAATATTTTAAATTTTGTTGAAAATCGTGCACGTGCGCGTTCTCGGCATGTTCTCTCTATGACCTGTATAATTATGCGTCGCGGAATCACTACCACTACCACGTTTGTTCGCCTATCACTTCGCTTCTTATTTCTACATACATGGCCATCGACCGATACCGAATTATTTATCCTCGGATACATATTTCATACCACGGAGCTCGCGATGTTTCTAAGTTCAGGTTTTTTCATTCACTTCATCATTATTAGTATCATTTTCGGCTCTACCCCATCGGTGCTTCAACCCTAAAGGGTCAATATACACAGGGGGGTCCCTTAATATGGTTATTTTACAATTTTAATAGGTCCGATCCCTAGTATGATTCAAGGTATATAGAAAAAATCTGGGCGAATGGCAGACCCTTATGACATCATTGGGGGTGCCGCGGATCAATTAAAATTTCTAAAAAAAAAGGTTTCTATATAAAACCTGTAAACTCGGACATATGAGATTGAATTTATTAAGCCTATTTTTCGAGCGTTCTCGGGGATCAAACCCCTCAATTTATCACCCTAATCTATATCACTTTTTGACACGCGATGACTACGTGTTCTTTTTCGTAATAATTTAGTTAATACATTTTTGATTATTCGTCTAATAATCTATGCAGAAATTTTTAGAAATCGAAAAATGTAACGTCGTTCAGATGGGAAATTTCAATTGCTCCGCAGCACCCCTTTGTGTTGTCGTACGCGCCGGTCTCCGATTTCGCCCAAAATTTTTTTATATAACTTGAATCCTACTAGAGCTCATGCGCATTGAAATTTCAAAGTGACCATATTGAAGGTCACCCTAACACAAACCCTACCGTTTTTCAAACATCGTTGATCACGTGCAAAAGGTTCTCGTACACGCGATTTCGTCTTCGTATAAATCGATTAAAAATTCGCCTTCATTTCAATCCCAACGCATTAAAAAATCTTTTTCATTTCTTCTTTCGTCGACTCGACACTGGCAATCCCATCGGTGCCGTGGTTTGGTACACAGTAGTGAAAGAGGTTGCTCACGATCGACCGGGACGTTGAAAAGAGCAACGACGAAACGGCTGATCGAGCGAGAAGAAAGGCCGGCCGGTTCAGTACTGGCACAACTACGGCACGCATGCGCGAGATACGTTACGTATTCCGATGCGTTATCCCATGTGTGCGTGGCGAGCTACTCAACTCCGTACGTTTTGCTACGGCTACCGTTTGTTCTTTCGTTTGTTTGTCGTGTACAGACGCTTTTGTCTTTCGTATCTACATGCACGACCATCCTGGCGCGCATCACCGGCCTGTGTCGATATGTATGTGGGTGCGTCAGCTTCTCCTCGGGGCTCATTTTCGCTGGTGTTCGTTCGAGCTCGGCTGAGAGCTCTCGAGTGCGCCATGCACGGCCGGAAACGGCCGAACGCCGTTCGACCGAGCCAGGGCCGTACGCGTATCCGCACTACATTCGCGAGCATCGGTGCAATCTTCTAAAACGTACGAAATAAAAAAATTTATAATCTCGCAATATTTTTTATTGCACAAACGTTTGCGGGCGAATAAATGTATTATTTGTCGAGTCAATAGTTCTTTCTTTCCATTAGAATTTTTTATTAGCGAGAATCAGATATTTTTCACGTATTATCACGAGCATTGCGATTTGTTCGATTGACAATGTCATTTTGATGAATCTTTTATGGATGGATCGTTGTTTTTCGATCGAAAAAAGGGTTAGTTTCGCGACCTTGATAAGGCGATTCCTGCTGGAGCGTCTGCGCGAATATGGATTCGAGCCCCCCCCCCCTTCCCCATGCCCGCCAGAAGAGGGGACTCTCTTTTCGCGATTCTCCGCACAGCAGCCATGACCCCCTGGAAAGTGGCTTTTCACTTTCACCGTCCCCTTCCTTTTCGGGCATTGCGATGTCTCGTTAATCGTATACGCTTTAGCGCTAGCGAGACGATAACCCTTGCAACAGAGGAACCGAGAAACCGAAGGACAAAGAGAGAGCGAGAGAGAGAGAGTTATATTTCGCGTTATGCGAGTTTACCGCGGGGGCTCGAGCATAATTGGAGTACCGGAAGTTGACCCGATAATAAAATTGTTACCGGGTTACGGCGATGTTAATTCTAACGTACAGTCATCACGTTGAATGCTGCGAGAAATAAACGAGAGATACTAAGCCACGTCGACCACGGTCGGAGACCGGAGCGATGTATAAAATACGGCAGCGTTGCACCGAGAGTCGCAGCGAGCGAGATAGAGCAAGAGCGAATGATATACTCCGACCATTCGATACATTAAACCGTTTCGACGTGCTTTTCGGAGCGTAAAGATTTCGTAGCTTTTCGGAGCAGAAAGACAATGCATCGTGCGCGAAAAGAATTTTAAAACAACGTTTGCGGAGCTCGGACGTTATTTTCAAAATATCAAACGTTCCATTGGTCGCGTTAACCACAAACGCTTCGCTGACGATTTTATGCGCGAGCTTCTGACTAAAGCAGCATTGCTCATTATTCCAAGTCTAGACATATTTTTAAATAACTCATTCCGCGGTTCGGAATTTAAAAAAAAAGGAAGAGAAATAATCAATTTTTTATTATTTCACCAGAGAAGACATTTCGATAAATTAAATTTGGGCGCCTCGGTATGCAGAAACCACATGCGTCTAATTCTCTGAAACCCATAGTCGACGAAAAGCCCATGGAAAATGTCCGTGTGGAAAATCAATGTTTCATCTGCATATAGGTACACTCGCCTCTCGGTACCGAACCACACCGGACTGTAATACATCCAGCATAACCGCCCGGTACATAATGTACATAGCCAGAACCGAAGACCGCGGAGAAACGGTACCGGTACCTCTGCTCCGGGCCCGCGAAGTGGGACGTGGGTGTAGCCGTTCTCAAAGAGACCAAGAGATATCGCGAAGACGAGGTGAAGCACGGCGAGAGAGATGAGAGATCCGCAACGGGGTAAAGGTGGAGCCGAAGACAAGTATAGGAGCAGATAGAAGGAAAGATGAAGCCTCGAGAGACGAGTGAGGATCCTTGGTATTTTTTTTCTCTTCTGCCCCCTCCCACCCCTGTGTTCGAGAAGAGTTGGATCCTTCTTCGAGTGGTCGGGCAGGTTGAAACGAAGGTTCGAATCCGGTAGGAGAATCGAGGAGCGAGAAGGACAAAAGCGATAAAGAAAACATCATGAGCGGCAGCAGCAGCAGCAGCAGCAGCAGCATCAGCATCAGCATCAGCATCAGCAACATCGAGTAGAAAGAGGCGTTGGGGTCGCGTGATGCGCGTTTACGCCTGCGGTTCGCGGCGCCGTCGAAGCGAGGAAATGAAGAGGGCGCCTCTGGTGTACACGACCCTGGATCCCAAAGGCCACGAGTATTGCCGAGTACGCCCGATTCGTCGAGTACGGCCGAGCACGCCGAGCACGAAGAGATTTTCGCCCGTTATTACCGCTAGGGTTTGCGTCCGTGTGCGTGCGCGCTGGTGCTGCTCGAGAAACACGAGCCATGGCTATTGACCGAACTCCGGCGCGGACCGGCCGGTCAGCTGTAAGCCGAGCCGCCTGACTCTGCGGCAGCAGTAGGATTTCTGGCCGCGACGTTGGTTCCGACGATTCGAACCAGGAAGGTCCGTCGACTTCGCGTCCGGATAGAGAACGAACAGGGAGAAAAAAAGATAATCCGACGTGGGTGAACCAATGAAGTTGTGACGAAACGTCGAGACATTGATGCCGAGGAAAAAACGAATGTTCGACGGAGGAATTCGTATTGAGAAGAGTCCGCATGAAATCTGCCAAGCGGGAGAACAAAAGAACTATCGACGTGTCGGCTGCGAGCGAAGACTTCAAAGAGACTTGTCATTTTTTTTAAATTATTTTTTTTCTCACTACTTACTTATTTTTAATAGCTAAACCCTGCGGTATTGAGGAGGCGATTTTTTTTTTTAAAACTGCGGGCAGTTTGTGATCGTCTCGGCCATCGAAATGACGAGTATCGGGTTTGGGTAGCAACGATAGGCCGAATGAATTTTCGGGGAGTTGGAAATGTCGTGAAAGTGACGGCAGTGGTTGTGGCTGGTAAAACGCTGGATTTTTCGGATTTTTCGCGCTGAGTGAGGCGGAGGGACGGTTTTTTTTTATTGCAAAAAAAAAAAAACGAGTCGTTCGGTGTACCGTGTTCGGGCGAGTTGGCGAGCACCAGAAACGCTTTCGCGTGAAAGTCAAGGCAGTCGAGTTGGTGAGGAAGGCAGCAACGGATCGGAAACGAACGAACCGAAGGCAGTCGCTAAGGGAGTCGGGCGAGCACTCGCGAGCCAAGCAAAGAGATCCCGGCTCGCCGGGTGTACCGAGCAGTAGTTACACACCGCATTTTCGCATTTCCTACACAACACCCGTGTAACCGATGCGTCAGTGCGATTCCGTGACAAGATTGTTAAACGCGTTACGAAACCTCGTTCCTTTTTATTTTCGTATGTGATCTCGGACGTGACAATCGTCGGGAGAAAAAAATAATTGACGAACAAACTTTTAGTATTTTTTGAACGCGCGATTCCGTCGTGAACCGAAAGTTTGATGCAATTACGCTGTTTTTATCGGGTTTTGGAAGAAGAAGAGGGTGAATTGTATTTTTTAGAGGGCCCGGAAAACGGTACTACCGGCGAGCTAGAGGACCCGCGTGACCGTGAAGAGAACAGCCGTGTGTGAGACTCGTCGAGAGACGGAGAATGATCGAAATGCCGGGTTTGCCGGTTGTGTCCCCATCCGTTTGACCGTAGTATCGTCCGGGCGGAGAAGCCGGGCTCGTATTTGTGATATTCACCGGTGTCAAGTGGCCAACGTTGCTGTGCGTCTAAAGTTCGGCAACGACCATCGCCCAGTGCGTCCATTCGGTGAAAAGAAAAATAATTTTTCGTGTCCGCTGGTAGAAAGAAAAAAAAATTGTCCGGCATTCGTACTCCGCGGGATGTTGCAGAGTTTATCGAAGCGGACGAAGAAAATCCAGAGATAATTGTACTCGTTTCTGTGCGGAGTGTTGGATAACCGTCCTAGCGAGGGGTGTACATTCCAAATTTTACGACGCTACGAAGATTAAAAAAAATTAACCTCTCGGTCTTATCGCGGATATACGATCGATTCGTGTTCATCGCGTAAGAAGCAATCTTTGTTCTCGAAAATTCATCTCTTCCTCGTCCAGCCGGCAAACGGGTTTGTCACGATTACCCGTCGATAACTATTTCGTGGCTCGAAGATATTTTACGAAGGTTATCCTGCCGCGTTACCGTTTTTTCCCGTTTTTTCTTGTACAAAAAAACCTGTACAATTTGATGATCGTAAAGTAATTAACCTATGGTGCAGCAGTGACTCCGGGAATGACGGAAACTCGGGCGAATTCGCAAAGCGGAAGAGAGTAACACATCGGCACTTAGCCGACACACGGAGCACACCGGAGTCACGTACGAGAGACGAGAATCGTCGGCCGGGGATATACCGAGTGTGCGCTTGCGCAAAATACTCACACGTACGCGATAAAAGAAAAAGAAAAAAAAACGTTCTCACCCGCATGGACCTCTACGCTCGTTCGACGGAAGGGGGGGATCAAACCTGTTTTACCGACGTCGTCGGGTGAGGGTTTGGCTACTGTGCGCTGCTGCCGCTGATGGTTTCTGCAACCGGGAGAGTAAGCCGCGCCGTACGATAGCTCGAAGAATCCTCCTTCGCTCGTGCTCGTAGTCCTCCGCTCGCTGACGCGAGAACGAAAAACTCGACGGAACTCTCGTGCTCTCTCTTTTTTTTTTCTTATCCACTTCTCTCCGTCGTACGTTTCCCTTGCCGTTGGAAAGGCCGTTCCGGCGGACACGAGGACTCGTTGGATCTCACCCAACATTCTCACACGTGGAGGAAGCATCGAGTGTAAAGAAATTTAAAAAAATTCACCGGAATTATCGCGCTAGTTGGTGTCGCGACGAAGGCGTACTGAAAAATCAGCGCAAAAACGGAGCACCGTTGAGTTCGATCGTCCGCAGTGAAACGTACGATCCGTACGATCTGATATAATATTTTTTTTTCCATTGGACCAAATCTCTGAAGGAACCTTTACGGAATAAGCAAGAAGTAACAACAAAATTAACATCAATCGCTCCGTGACCGTCGATATCGAAGACTCACTTCGGAACTTTTTCGCTCCACGTTCTATCTTCATCCCTCTACGTTGCAATTATTGGATACGCTAAAATTCTGCACTTGTTCCGGTAGTGTGGAATTGCGATTTCGATTCGAGAATTATACGTCGTCGCGGCGTGAAACAGCGGAGACATCGAGAAACAGCGGACACGAGGAGACCCGGCGATCGTCTCCGACGTTGGTTGGTCAGTGTGCTACGTCGGTTGCGTCCTCGGGGTTGGTGATCATCGCGGAGGCGGTGAGTGATTGTGCACGTGCGTGCGTGTTACGTTAACGCGCGTTGATACCGCTTTTCGTGTTTCCGCACGTTCCGCGAGCTGTGCTGTTGGCGGTGGTTTCGGTGTTAGTGATAGCCGTGATATCGGTGGCGTCGCCGGCTTGCTGGAGCCACCTTACGTGCGTTCGCGTAGCGACGAACGAACGACCGGGACGTCCGTAACTACGATGATGACCTTGAGAAACACGCCGCGCCGGAATTCGGTGGCGATGAGTTTTCGCGATGAAATTTCGAGAAACTAAAATTATTTGAAAACCTCCGGTGCGGAGTCAATGGTGCAAAACTGGGGATAGAAAAAACAGGTCAAAAGATTCTTTATGCGTCGATGATGCTTCAAGCGGGTGGAAATTAAAAGAAGTGTCGTTTTGTGAGAAAATTATCGAGTCCGATGTTCTCGGAGCCGAGATCGAGAATCCATTTGGCCGCATATTCTCCAAGCCTCTGTGGATGGAAGAATACACGGTCGTGTCGAGAGGAATTGTGCGTACCCGCCTTTTTGAAACCGGTTTCGTTCGGGTCCGTAAGACGCTCGGTCTCTCGTGTGCGCGCGCGCGAGACCGCGTTTACATAGCGTTGTGGGAAGAACGTTGAGGTCTGATAAAAAATAAAAAGCAAACGAATTTACGCAAGGGTCCATAGAAAAGCCGTGGTTCTGGTGTTTGCTGCTGCTGCTCCTGCTGCTGCGGCTGCTGTTCGACCGTTCGATCACTCGACGCGGCATGCTCATTCGCTCAGTTTCGCTCACGCGGATCGAATAAACGAAGGATAACCGGACCACGATAGGACAGCGCGAAGCTGTGTGTGTAAGTGTGCAAAGTTCGTATCCGTGTGGGTCGTACGAGAGCCGCGTGGGAGTCGGGAGAAAGAGGCAAACTCGGGAAACTTGAACATTGACTGACATTGTGGATAAAACGGATGAAATTTCACTCAACTTCGGTCGTTCGTTCGAAGTTGTACGAAATTCTTTTTCCACGAGAAATCAGGAAAAAAAAATCGACGCATAAACATTAACCAAGATTTAATCTATTTTGTTCGTTCATTGTCTCACCGAGTTTGAAGTGGAGCCAGACGAGCCGCACATTCACGAATTAAGAATGAGAATGGAGTTGGCCGGCAGTCTGAGAGAGGACGTCGATCTATTCGAGGCTGTATTGCGTAGCGTCGATCGGTGCAAAACTTAAGGCCTGCAAATGTCGGCTGCAAAGTCTTGGAATCGAAGAAAAGAAAGTTGAGGCCGAACATTGGAATAAACGTCGAAGAAACGCAGGAAAGTTGAGGTTGATCGAAACATTTGCGATCTAATGATAAAGGAAGCGTTCAGTGATGAAGCAGACGGCGAATTCGCAAGGAGGTGCCCACGTGCAACCGGTCGTTCTGTACGCCCGTGTTATGCGACATCAGCAAGATTATCACGGTAATCGTAATCCTGCCGAGGTCGAGGTTACGGGACACCGGGGTATCTCGGTCGAAAGTAGCGAGGAGGACGCGGAATCCTCGAGATCGTCGACGAAACAGCAACAAAATTTTAAGCAACAGATCGTTACGAAGAATCAGCAACAACGTTCGCCAAAAAATGAGCATGATCATGATGCAAAAGGCAGCACCAAATCGTCGCCGGCAATGTCACGGATGTTAGCCGTCGACGCGGACAATTATATGCTGCGCAAGGGTTCGACCGGTGGCGGGGGAAATTCGAGCAACAACGTTGTTACGTCCGTGGTAGGTGGCGTTCTACCGGCAACGACAGCTTCGTCCAATATCGCCGTTGGTTCGTCATCGGCCGGTTCGTTATCCAATCTCCCCATCGCCGCTACGACCAACAATTCGTCCTCTATTTCGGGTGCATCGATACTGACCTCCATCGCCGAACGCGCCATTAATCATAGTAATGTTAATAATAACAATAGTAATGGTAACAATAACAATAATCAGTTGCGAACGATCCCACGAGGATACGGTTTCGCGATAGGTAAGCAGCAACAGCAACAACATTTTGCCTCGAACGACACTTACTGCACTTCGGATCTTGCCGCGGAACAACAGCAAGGCGCCGCCACCGTCACCTCCTCCGTCGTTGTAACATCCAACGCGGGGGTAAACTCCGTTCAGAGTATCATAAATCCGTGCGAGAATCAGACGACGATGTGCATTCCCGCACAGTCGTTGATATTGCACGAAAGTAACGTCCAGCAGCGTCAACATCAACAGTCGGATCATCGAAACCCAGGCTCGCAAGTGACGATTGGGACCGCTGCTGGAACTTCGTTGTACCACAATTCGTCAGCTCAGAAGAGATCGCACGGTCCGATAAACCCGAGTTTCGTCACCGGTGCTACATCGTCCACCACCGCGAACAATTCTTGTTCACCGGCGGCTGTGACTAGTCCCGTTGTCAAGCAACCCTTGACAACCGGGAACAAGGTTTTAGACGCCGGCAGTGCTCTTTTTTTCAACGCTCTGGCGAGTCAGAACCTTCTTCACCAGAATAGCCAGCTGGCGGGGCTTCATAAGTTGCGTTTTTCGGGAACGGGTTCGAACGGTATCGATAATTATTTTCGCAATTCGAACGATTCGAAATCCGGTGCGAACAATGACGAGGACAATGTCGAACCGATCGATGATCCTGCAGTCGTCTCGTGCGCCCGACCGTTGTCCTTTCATCGACACATGTGTTGGTGCGGTAGCGCGCAGCAATCGCGGATTACCTTTTGTAATGCCGCGGGAGTTAACAATAGCGATTTGTCGTCATCGACGACGGATTCCATTCACGAAAAGACAAAATTCGACAGCGCCAACCGATTAGGTTTTATCGATCTTAATCAGGATTCCAATTCCGTAATTAAAGTTAAAACAGCTACCGAAATCACTCGTAATGTAAATGGCACATGCAATAACATCCAGAACGGCATTGCGGTTACGGCGGTAAACGCTGTGGCCGCTGGAGCCACGAGAAACGGCCTCGATCCATTGAATCAACATCGACGCCCCGGCGGCGTTGGTAGCCCCTATCATCCAAGTTTATGTTGCTGTATGTGCGGTTCTCTATGTCCTGCAGAGTGCCACGCTTGCTTCCACTTCGTTTGTTCCGAGTACAGCGGACAGCATCTGTGCAAATGGGCTACCAAGGGACACGCGCTTCCGGGACAGGTCTTCGACAAGGAAAAGGTGAGTTTTTAATCCAATTTTAGTACTATGCCGTTATCAGCAGTTTGCGAGATGTTCTAATTAACTTATTGACGTTTACGAATAGACAACGATTGCTAGATGCGAATACCAAAAGAAATGTATGCACCCAAAAATTATAATGTAGGGGGTTCTGTAAAAGTTTTATTGTTCATTGAAGTGATATGCTCCAATGGTTTCGTTTTTTCTTTCAACGTATGTGCTTCAATTTTGTTTCAAGCCCGAGAATCGTAAAAAAAAGTTATCAGTCTCGGCAATTTTTATTTTATTTTTTATAAAATTCCCGAGGTTTTAATTTTCCGGAAATCGCAACAAATTTTCTTATTTTCCTTTCAAGCCAATGACAGACGCTAGAGTGAAAAAGCAAAAGCGATTAAAATAGTTTTCATTTGAGTATTCTGTTCTTCAAGCAATTCGTATTCTCGGCACTGTATCTAGCTTCGATGCAATCATGTTAAAACATTAATACGAATTAATAAGACAATATTACCGACGTACGTTTCATCGCGAATCACGATTCAACAGACAACGATTGCTTTCTAAAAATATTTTCAGTTTTACGTTCCATTGTGAATACTGCCTCAAAGGTGCGATGCAAAATTTCAATATCGATATGCGTGTTTCGTTTTCAATTTTCGTTTCCCATCGGGAATTTCATTTTCTTTCCTCATCTCTCGTCCCATTCGCTCGTACATACGATTTTCATACTCAGTCGCACAGAAAATCTCAATTTTTTTTTTCATCGAGTGTTTCAATTTACGTTTCTTCCAAACGACGATAAACATCTTTAATGAAAATAATAATTTCAAATAATCGTGACCGGCTCGATTTGGGCATACCCCTCATTGTCATTGCGGTGACGGGGGACAACGTGAGTGTGGTGCTTTCGTCGGGACAAAAAGATGTTCATTCGTTGAACCGTTTTACCAGAATCTTGGGATCGGTAATTCCAGACGGGGTTCTACAGAAAGACCGGCGCCGCATCTCGTCTTCCGTGACAAATATTTTTAATGCAATGAAAGTGCCATTCCCGTTCACAACGCACTCGTCCGCCTTTCATTGTACTCACATCACCGGGCTCCCTCGTTCGCGTTCTTCATCAATCTCGGAAAATTTTAATCACACCGCCTGATACGTTACGATTCGAATGGTTAGCCGAGAAATTTTGATAAAGATTGCACGCTCGAGTGACTAATGGCGCCGTAATCGATCGCCGACTTTCCGATTATTTTTCGCTACGGGAAATCCATGAAAATAACGAAAGAAAATGAAAAAAAAAAAAGAGAAACCGCTTAATATCGGGAATAAAGAAAAAATAAATAAAATTGTTTGGGATAACGATCGACCTTCTTGATAATCTATCTTACTTCTTCGTCGAGATATAACGACGATAATCGCTCGAAGCGTCTTCCTGCTCGGATCTGTGCGTGTCTGCTCCTAATATAACACACGAGATACGGCGATGGCCTAACGGTGCGTTCGACCAGAAAATACCTCGCCGATAAAACCTATACAAGCTGAATTACGAAATAAAATTGCGATCGTAAGGAGCTTTGGAGCCGAGCCTGGACGAAAGAACGAAGCGAAAGGTGCTTGCCTCTGTTGCCGCTGCTTACTGGTGTGGTCGCGGAGTGTGGTCTGATCTCCCGTGGGTATTATCCTACCTTTCACTATACCAATGACAGTCCCCACTGCCGTGCTGCATTCAACTAATAACATTTTTTTGTTCTCTCAAATGATTTGTCAAAAAAAAAAAAAAAAAAAAAATCGGTATATTTTCAACATTTTTACATCCAACCGGTCCAGGAATCGTTTTACTGATAACGAGATTCGCGTTGCCTTGCACGATCGCAGGATTCAGTAGGTCGTACTGCGTAGGGTACGAAACTGCGTAAAATTTCAACCGCGGGTTCTCATTGCCGCAGCAGCAGCAACAACGCGAGGCAATCGTGCGGGCTTATCGTCAAAACGATTATTCAACCGCGATATAATATTCGCGACGCACCACTTTACGATTCCGATAGTATCATTGGCCGAGAAGACTAGTCGCGTGTTTGTAACGGAATGCGCGCGACGGTACGTGACTCTATAGGTGCGTAAGTGATTTCATGTGCAGCCATAATATGTCGCGCACTTAAATATCCAACGTGGTACGGAGCAAAGACCAGAGTTAGCATCGACCAAATGGACAATAGAAGGTGTCGCGATGTTTGACGACTTCGAATACTAATAAACCGGCGATGTCGCGTTAATGTCCTACACGGCGCCTCTACTGCTTGGCCTTGCGGTCTCGATTATCGTTCGCTAACGAGTTTATCTGTCCGGCCATACAATATATTACCTTTCATACAACTCGCTGTGTCGTTATACAAACTTTATGTATATCATTAGTATCGTGTACTACATTCGCTGGCGCCTATTGCGCAAAAAAAATTTGACATGCGTACTTCGAAAGGATAAAAAAAAATAATAAAAAAGGAAAAGTCACTATAAAGCACTGCTTCGTAAATTTTCAATGTATATTCATATATGAGGCGAGAGTTACGGGCGACCCCGCTGCGGGTTTTCCCGAAGGCATGATGAGAACATGACCCGTCGAGTCGTCGAGAAGAACGAGAGTGTGGTACAGGACGGGGAGGACGAGGAAGAGGAGGAGGCAAAGAGATATGAGGTGCGAGGTGTAGGATACGCTATTAGGCTACGTGATCGGTCGTACGTCTTCGCGACCTCGCAGACTCCGCTCTTTGGAGCAGAGGAAGCACGTATGCCTCTCACATGACGGAGAGAGGTAACGTTCGAAAACGAAATCATTTGAATCATTATTCTCACTAAATCGTCGTGAATAATTTATCATACGAGGATATGATTATTATGATCGAACGGAAACAATGATGACGATGATGATGATGATGAGAATAATAATATAATAATAATAATAATAATGAGTCCGAATGATATAAATTATAAATTATAAATTATAAATTATAAATTATAAATTATAAATTATAAATTATAAATTATAAATTATAAATTATAAATTATAAATTATAAATTATAAATTATAAATTATAAATTATAAATTATAAATTATAAATTATAAATTATAAATTATAAATTATAAATTATAAATTATAAATTATAAATTATAAATTATAAATTATAAATTATAAATTATAAATTATAAATTATAAATTATAAATTATAAATTATAAATTATAAATTATAAATTATAAATTATAAATTATAAATTATAAATTATAAATTATAAATTATAAATTATAAATTATAAATTATAAATTATAAATTATAAATTATAAATTATAAATTATAAATTATAAATTATAAATTATAAATTATAAATTATAAATTATAAATTATAAATTATAAATTATAAATTATAAATTATAAATTATAAATTATAAATTATAAATTATAAATTATAAATTATAAATTATAAATTATAAATTATAAATTATAAATTATAAATTATAAATTATAAATTATAAATTATAAATTATAAATTATAAATTATAAATTATAAATTATAAATTATAAATTATAAATTATAAATTATAAATTATAAATTATAAATTATAAATTATAAATTATAAATTATAAATTATAAATTATAAATTATAAATTATAAATTATAAATTATAAATTATAAATTATAAATTATAAATTATAAATTATAAATTATAAATTATAAATTATAAATTATAAATTATAAATTATAAATTATAAATTATAAATTATAAATTATAAATTATAAATTATAAATTATAAATTATAAATTATAAATTATAAATTATAAATTATAAATTATAAATTATAAATTATAAATTATAAATTATAAATTATAAATTATAAATTATAAATTATAAATTATAAATTATAAATTATAAATTATAAATTATAAATTATAAATTATAAATTATAAATTATAAATTATAAATTATAAATTATAAATTATAAATTATAAATTATAAATTATAAATTATAAATTATAAATTATAAATTATAAATTATAAATTATAAATTATAAATTATAAATTATAAATTATAAATTATAAATTATAAATTATAAATTATAAATTATAAATTATAAATTATAAATTATAAATTATAAATTATAAATTATAAATTATAAATTATAAATTATAAATTATAAATTATAAATTATAAATTATAAATTATAAATTATAAATTATAAATTATAAATTATAAATTATAAATTATAAATTATAAATTATAAATTATAAATTATAAATTATAAATTATAAATTATAAATTATAAATTATAAATTATAAATTATAAATTATAAATTATAAATTATAAATTATAAATTATAAATTATAAATTATAAATTATAAATTATAAATTATAAATTATAAATTATAAATTATAAATTATAAATTATAAATTATAAATTATAAATTATAAATTATAAATTATAAATTATAAATTATAAATTATAAATTATAAATTATAAATTATAAATTATAAATTATAAATTATAAATTATAAATTATAAATTATAAATTATAAATTATAAATTATAAATTATAAATTATAAATTATAAATTATAAATTATAAATTATAAATTATAAATTATAAATTATAAATTATAAATTATAAATTATAAATTATAAATTATAAATTATAAATTATAAATTATAAATTATAAATTATAAATTATAAATTATAAATTATAAATTATAAATTATAAATTATAAATTATAAATTATAAATTATAAATTATAAATTATAAATTATAAATTATAAATTATAAATTATAAATTATAAATTATAAATTATAAATTATAAATTATAAATTATAAATTATAAATTATAAATTATAAATTATAAATTATAAATTATAAATTATAAATTATAAATTATAAATTATAAATTATAAATTATAAATTATAAATTATAAATTATAAATTATAAATTATAAATTATAAATTATAAATTATAAATTATAAATTATAAATTATAAATTATAAATTATAAATTATAAATTATAAATTATAAATTATAAATTATAAATTATAAATTATAAATTATAAATTATAAATTATAAATTATAAATTATAAATTATAAATTATAAATTATAAATTATAAATTATAAATTATAAATTATAAATTATAAATTATAAATTATAAATTATAAATTATAAATTATAAATTATAAATTATAAATTATAAATTATAAATTATAAATTATAAATTATAAATTATAAATTATAAATTATAAATTATAAATTATAAATTATAAATTATAAATTATAAATTATAAATTATAAATTATAAATTATAAATTATAAATTATAAATTATAAATTATAAATTATAAATTATAAATTATAAATTATAAATTATAAATTATAAATTATAAATTATAAATTATAAATTATAAATTATAAATTATAAATTATAAATTATAAATTATAAATTATAAATTATAAATTATAAATTATAAATTATAAATTATAAATTATAAATTATAAATTATAAATTATAAATTATAAATTATAAATTATAAATTATAAATTATAAATTATAAATTATAAATTATAAATTATAAATTATAAATTATAAATTATAAATTATAAATTATAAATTATAAATTATAAATTATAAATTATAAATTATAAATTATAAATTATAAATTATAAATTATAAATTATAAATTATAAATTATAAATTATAAATTATAAATTATAAATTATAAATTATAAATTATAAATTATAAATTATAAATTATAAATTATAAATTATAAATTATAAATTATAAATTATAAATTATAAATTATAAATTATAAATTATAAATTATAAATTATAAATTATAAATTATAAATTATAAATTATAAATTATAAATTATAAATTATAAATTATAAATTATAAATTATAAATTATAAATTATAAATTATAAATTATAAATTATAAATTATAAATTATAAATTATAAATTATAAATTATAAATTATAAATTATAAATTATAAATTATAAATTATAAATTATAAATTATAAATTATAAATTATAAATTATAAATTATAAATTATAAATTATAAATTATAAATTATAAATTATAAATTATAAATTATAAATTATAAATTATAAATTATAAATTATAAATTATAAATTATAAATTATAAATTATAAATTATAAATTATAAATTATAAATTATAAATTATAAATTATAAATTATAAATTATAAATTATAAATTATAAATTATAAATTATAAATTATAAATTATAAATTATAAATTATAAATTATAAATTATAAATTATAAATTATAAATTATAAATTATAAATTATAAATTATAAATTATAAATTATAAATTATAAATTATAAATTATAAATTATAAATTATAAATTATAAATTATAAATTATAAATTATAAATTATAAATTATAAATTATAAATTATAAATTATAAATTATAAATTATAAATTATAAATTATAAATTATAAATTATAAATTATAAATTATAAATTATAAATTATAAATTATAAATTATAAATTATAAATTATAAATTATAAATTATAAATTATAAATTATAAATTATAAATTATAAATTATAAATTATAAATTATAAATTATAAATTATAAATTATAAATTATAAATTATAAATTATAAATTATAAATTATAAATTATAAATTATAAATTATAAATTATAAATTATAAATTATAAATTATAAATTATAAATTATAAATTATAAATTATAAATTATAAATTATAAATTATAAATTATAAATTATAAATTATAAATTATAAATTATAAATTATAAATTATAAATTATAAATTATAAATTATAAATTATAAATTATAAATTATAAATTATAAATTATAAATTATAAATTATAAATTATAAATTATAAATTATAAATTATAAAAATATGAATTATAAATTTTTATAAAAGGACTGTTTCAAAGAAATTAGTGCCAGTAATTATTTCCGTGCCGAATCATTTGTGTATAACGAAATTGTTGGAACAAAAGATGTTAATAGTAGTATCAAACAAAAAAAGTTAGGCGAATGACGCGATTTTCAATAACTACCCCATTATATGCTACACAAAAATGTCAATATAAATAGAAACGTAGTTTTGTCAGAGTAGTTAAGGCGAAGGATGCCAAAACCATCGTCTTCTCGACCTTACTACAGGGCTTCGTTACGACCTCACAAAGCCCATTTGGACGGGACGTACGTTGCTCGCGCCGCGAATTGACTCGCGAAGATAAAAGAAGGAGAAGGAAGTGAATTCCTTTTTAGACACGCTCGCCGTGGCCGTACGGGCTTTACATATAGATGAGGATTTAACGAGAAGCCGCCCTCGCGCACACGTGGCTTATGTCATGTATTTGCAGCTTCGGCAGAGCACTGGACCAAATTGTGTACGCTTGTAAACGATGATGCAGTGTCGCACGTACCTGTTTCGCGGTTTCGCACGATTTCTCTGGGTCCTCCTCCCTCGTCATCAGTCTACTTCCAATTACGATGCCTTCCACCGTATTCCCGTATGTTTGCTTAAGTAGCATGTAATTTTTGTCCCGATTTCTCACATCCGCAAATACCTTCGGTTATTATCTATGTCACGATAATTCCAAATCTCAATTGTAAAAAAAAAAAGAACCGGAAATTTGTCCGACAACCAAAAGAAAATATAGACATCGAAATAACAATGATCGCTGGAAAAGAATATTTTACCTGATTTCGGTCAAGATATCTTAGGTTGAAATCCGGCGAAGTGTAGGTGAGGAGTTTAAAAACGGCAATAGGCACTGTCACCTCATCGAGATGGCAAACGATTGAATGTAATTGCGATGAATTTCAAGTGGAAAAGACGTCGCCACGTTGTTTCCTGAACGGTTCACCGCTCGATTTTGCAGTAATGACGCCGAGCGATGTACATGAGGAGCGTAAAGACATCGTTCGATAAATTGTCTCGCGTAAATCCGAGCATCAATGGAAACCCATTAGCTAATTAGACGAAGGGCAAGAGGACGGTGAAGAAACGCAGCTGTACTTGACGCGCCACCAGCAAATTCAAACGTTTTCTCCAGGTCTCTTCTGTTCTCGATTCTATTCTCGACCCCGGCACTCTCGACAGTGAATGCCCGATTAATTGCGTTAATGACGCGATTTCCTGGAACTTGCAAGTGCTCAGAGTTTCGGTAATGCGATTTAATACAAATTGTACGTGAATGAATAGCACTGGATTTTCTACTCAGGGTAGGCTAAGTTGTTACGACCCTCAATAAAATACGGGGAAATATGTCAACAACGTAGCTCTGACAACCCGATACAATACAACGTTGAAAAATAAAAAGAATAAACAAATAAATTCGACGAACATTAAAATAATCGGAGAATAATAATGATAATTTAAATAATAATATAGAATTGGTATAACGAGAGAGGGGGCTGAGGTAAAATATCATTTCTCCGCGAAGAAGTATGAAGGACGAACAAACTCGGCGAACCTTTGCGCGTTGTTGCGAGAAACGTGATCGACTGGGTGTCGTAGTTATCACGAGTTCCTCGATGCACGAAACTCAAGCCGACCTCGAGAAAATAGCCGACGGACAACCATCAAGAACAAATGCAGTTTCGCATAGCGAACGATAAGAAACGGCCGTGTTTGCAAACGCGGATCCGCGACGTAGGACCGTTTAGCTCGTAACGCAACGAGATGACGAGGAAAAAGTAGAATGTTTAACATCACCGTTTGAGATGCTGCACGTTGCAAGCACAGGCATTTTTTAATCGTTCCCGGTAAAATTGCGTTCTTTCTCGAGTTGTCTCATAGCTTGTTTTCTCGTGGTTGTCTTGGGTTTCGTGGATCAAGAAGCTCGCGATAACTCCGGCACCCGGTCGATCACGTTTCCACGCAGCATCGTTAAGGGGCTCGAGAAGCTCGTTCGCCCATCGGGCTTCAACGCTTCAACATTTATTTTCTCTTTCTTCTTCCGTCACCCTCTTCGTCGAATCTACGAGAATTTCTGCTTATGGTCTCTCTCGAACAGCGAGGGGAAACTGATGATTCTCTTTATCTATCCGCACAAGTGTCGTCACGACGATGATAATAGCTCGACGTGGCGTGCCGTCTCGCGGAGAGACTTCCGAGGTTACGGCGCGAGGGGAACGTTGGCTCTGCGTCTCTCGTCTTTCGCTACTCTCTCCATCTCCGTATCTTCGTCTTTTTTGGTTTTTTTTTGCTCGCCCCACGGCGTCTCGAGCGGTCAAAGCTAAGGAGCCGATCGAATGGGACTATAAGTTGACCGATATAACACTATCAACCGTCTAATATGAATGTTGTGGTAAATGAAGGACTCAGTCGATGATAATACTGGCGGAGTATTTTAACAAGAATACAGAACACGGAGAACCAGTGGAAAAAAAAGTTAATCGTGTGAGTGAGACCGACGATGAAACTAATACGATAATGGAAAATACAAATATTCCGGCTGTACGGTTGAGACGCGGATTCCGTAGGTTTGTTCTGGCAAATCTTTGTCACATATCCATTCTTCTTCCGTATTTCATGATTTTATTCCGGTCGCGATGTGACGTGCAGTCTTGCGGAGAGACTTCCGAGGTTGCCGCCCGAAAAAGCTTCAATGACATAACCGAAAATATGTATGTAACTTTTCGGTCATTTCATCGTTGGGCCGTTAATCGCCCACGTAGGATTTGCCGAGTTAACGGATACGGCCATCGTTCGGGCCACTATCGGTACGCCAAATCTCGCCTAGCCGAGTTTGGACCGATTTCCGGCCCACTGTCGGGTGCCCGATAATTGGTGTGTGAATATTCGGCCGAGTATCGGGCAAACATGACTTCGCCGACAATCGTCATGTGAATCTTCGGCCGATGTGCGTGCCACAAATGCATTGCCTACCCTCGGCGCAGATCTTTGGCCAATGTTTCGCCGATCCTCGGCTCTAGTGTTTTTTTAGAATAGTTTATAATTCCAACTTGAGAGGGGGGGGGTCAACGAACTTCTTTTCACTATTTTCCGGACTTCTTTCTGGTTTCGAAATGGAGTCAAGCTCATTCCAATTACGTCGTTAGTTTCGAAGATATCAACGGATTAACAACATTCTTTGCATATATCATTATTTATTTTAAAAAAACAGACATGAGCACATAATTCTAATTATGTATTATAATTGTTATTTACTCTAATTAATGAATATTATTATTATTATTATGCATATTGTGCAATAATAATGTCATTCATTTATGATAATAAATAATTATTATGTATATCAATTCGTATTACCTTATAATGTTACATATACATGGTATACATTTATATATACATATCCAGAACACGACTTGCCTGTTCCGATGACTGAGTGATAAAATAAAAATTCTCGTGACTGCCATCTTAGATGAACGTATTATGGATCAAAATTCATCGAAACCACGAATGTCAGAATAGCCAAGTGGGTAGCGGGGTAGATAGATAGGTTCGGTAGGTAGGCAAGTTCCGTAGGTCGTGAGTTCAAACCCCGTAACGGCAAGAATAATATCGCATTCTTGGACGACTTTTTTTTTTTTAAATGTCAATCAATTTTATTAATTTCACTTTGTGTAAAAATGTATATACTATAATAAGTTATTTTTTTATAATTAATATATCATTGATTTCCCTATTTATTATTGGCTGTACTTCGGCAAATTCCGCCATTCACAATCGGTTTAATATTGGCGGCGAGCATCGGGCGTATGCACGGTGGCGATAATCGGACCGGTGTTATCATCCAGGTCTCGGACCACCATCTGGCCAATAACCGTTGCGAGCATCGGCAGTATCGGCCCCGAGCTCCGGCCGAATAACGGCCCGATCTGGCCACCCTACGTGGGCGTACACAATATTGTTATTCCAAGCGATTCAAAGAGACGAATAGTGTCGGATTGTTTCTGCTTCGTCCGACATTTGGTCCATCTCGCGTTTTGAAGTCGAATGGTGTAGATTCGAGAGCTTTACCACGCGCTCGCGGCATCATTATCGTCAATTTAATAATCAATCACGTGCACATAATCATGCGACCGATGACTAGCTTCGAATGCGCTCCTGGTCACAACGTCAAATATCCAACGCTCTCCCAAGACCGTACAATCCAATGTTTGTTTCGTTGGCTCGCCCAAAGAAAGCTCGTCACGAAAAATTTCAGTTATAATTGTTGTGTATGACCAATCCCAACTTTCGTGAATCAATCGATACTGCCCGTCATAAAATCGAAAAAGGTAGAAAATATTTAGATTTATTTCCATGACTGTCCAATTATGGTTCATGTACCCATAAATTTACTGAATTTATTGAATTCATTATGTTGTGGTTATAAAGTTTACCCATTGAATATCGTGCTATTAGTTTCATAATCGAAATGAATAACTTCGATAAGAATTATCATTGTGGAATCGAAACGTTCTGGAGCTCGCGGTTGAAAATTTTTTATAAAAAAATGTTTTCTCCCAAATTATTTATCAAATTTGCTTCCTCGTTCGAAAATTTACACTTGAAATATCGTTAAATAATTTTTGTAATCGAAATCGATGAATTTTTATGAGCACAATTATTGCGGTTTTCAATTATTCTCAAACTCAAATGTAGCGAGCTGCAAGTTTTAATTTTAATTTTGATTATTTTAAAATTTTTATCGCAACATAGATGTAACTTTATTATTTCCATCCGTATCTTTCGGCGAGTCTCCCATTGGTCGTCGTTGTCGGGTGTGATGGAAGGATGAAAAATACGAGGACGACGAGACAAGCCGCTCGCTTCTCGGACAAGAGCGAGCCAGCCTCCCCCGTGCTCCGTCGCGTCTTGCTCTCTTCCTCCTTCGCCCCGCTCGTTCTTCTGCTTCGAGCGCAATATCTAATCTCTCTTCGGGCCGTGGTTGTCTTACGTAGCCAGACGTCGTGCCCTCGAGAGAGCGAACGAATACGGCTAGGTTCTCGTCCGCAGCGGCCACGCCGCGCTTATTCTATAGTTTCGCAGCGAAGGAGAACCGAACGAGCGCACGTTCGCGAAGAAATTCGCGAGCGGCTGGCTGAGAGCCCGTTGCTACATTAATGGGGTATAGCGTATTTCAGTACGTGATAAATTATACAGAGTACTGTACTCTACAGCGTCGTCCGGTATCAATGTAAAAAAATTGTGCCATGACGTATAACAAGCGCGCGATTGGACCAATGTTCACGTCGCTCCTTTCAAAATTTGATTCTTCGTGTCTCGAAAATAGCGTCGATAGCCAAAAATATATTTTTCGCGCCTCGTCCTCATCTCGTTCGCGCATTTACTCGCAATCTACTCCTGTAAATATCGTTTTTATTTCTCATTTTTGTATTTTCCGATTGAGTGTTTCAAACGTTCAGTCTCTGTCTCGTGAATTTCGACGGTTGAAGCTTGTATAGCCTGGACCGAGTTCGTCGAATCTTCCCAATAATAATGCTCGTGCGCTGCTCAAGCATGACGTACCCGCACAGAGTACTTTTATTGGCGAAAAATTCGACGATGACCACAATTCGAATTAAATTACCGTGAGAGAAGAAATCGAATGGATAAAAAATTCTAACCGGCTAAATCGACGAATTTACAGCTCTAGGGATCGAGTTAGGACGTGCGACTCCTTGTTTTCCGTCAATTGCATGCCAATTTCAGAAAACATAGTTGAAGGGTTGTGCAAACAAATATAAATATTTTTTAAAAATCAATTTTTCAAAATAGAAATAAATAATGCAGCCCCTTAAATAAATAATCTTTATAGAAGCAATTGTTGATAAGACTGCGATGAGGCAATTACTCATTATTTATTACTTTTATTAACGTGTTGCAGCCCGTCAGTGAGTGGACATCCCTGAACGTGGTCGAATGGATGTCGGCCTTAAACCTATACCGCTATGCAGATGTATTCAAGTCAAAGGATATCAAGGGCAGCGACCTGCTCCACTTGGACCGAGATAAGCTGATGGTGAGTTGCGTGACGTACTAAAAAATTACGGGAATGCCATTTGACTGATACATTAATGAACATTTTTCCAAACTCTGTGATTCCCTGTGTTTCTAGCGCCCAAAGTGGCGCTTCTAACGTTCCGGTACGGTGATTCCTGTTGACTGGACCACCCTTTCGAATCGTATCTTGTCCGTCGAAATAATAATAATTTTCTCAACGCGTAGAATTAAAAAAGAAACTCGATGAGGACGAGCTAAAAATTGAATTCGTCGATAAAACTCAGATCAGACGCTTCGTTTGTACTGGAAACAAGTTTAATCGATCTTCCGCAGCTCCGCCGCCTTCTCGTGCTGTTATCCTTTAATTCTCCGTCCCGTGGCAATTGTAACTTCGTCCTTGGTTCGCGGTTGTTCCGTTCTTGTATAGAATCTCACGTGTACATAGACGAGCCTCCCGATTGGTCAATCGCCAATCTCAGACAGCTCGATGGATCTTGCTGAGCGTTGCCTCGTTGACATTGCCACGGCGTCCTTAACGAATCAAGGGAAGCAGCTGTGGCGACATCCGCGAGAAAAGAATCCGTTGCGAATACGAAAAATGCACGCAACGAACCAAGGCTGTTTTTATGCGTAAATCTTGATTACCATACTAATCGACTCGTAAATTCTCCGGGCTCGTGTTCCATCCTTTTTCCCCCTTCCGTGTCCGTGTGTATGTATTTTATTCCTCTGTGGTTTCTCGTGCGTGAAAACAGGCCACAGCCACCCGTCTTCTCCATGGGCAAACTCGAGCTACAATACCGTCCGAAAGTATCGGATCATTCGCACGCTGGCTGAAGACACTTTGCTCTTTGAACGTCGGCAACTTCGCGAAAAAGACAGTCAGATATTTTTGAAAATAAATCTTTGGAACCTTATCAAATCCCGAATCTATTGATACTTGTTTGATAATATTTCCATCACTGAGCACCAATATAAAATGTAAAGAAGACTGGAATAAATTCAAGTTTCTTCAAAATTTTTCTATCTCAACTTTAGCTCATTCCCGGATTTAGGGAAAATTTTTCAGGTATTTGGAATTCCTGGAGCTTGATCTCTGAAGCTTTATCTTTAATTTTAGCCCGGAATGTATTGATAATTCTGACGGGTTCACGAGTTATTACGAAAATTGTGCAGGCGTGCGTTGATCGAGCGTGATCCGCCGAACGCTCGATCGACGGTCTCACTAGCTTGTTCTCTCGTGAAGGCAGTGCCGCGGTGAGTTGTGCGTGGGGCAATCGTTCGCACGGAATGCTCTTCGTTTCACCCATGACCCACTGCGGCCCTAAATAAAATAATAAAATAAAAAATTTGCCTAAATTCGTGCCCCGAAATAAGTTTAAGTTATGCTAGAAAACTTCGAAAAAACTCGAATTTTTTTCAATCTTTTTTACATTCCATGTTGGTGCTCAGTGATGGAAATATTATCAAATAAATATCAATAAATTCAGGATTTCATAAGCTTTCAAACGATTTTTTTTTAAAGTTCCTGAGGCTCTTTTTCGCAAAGTTGTCGAAGTTCAAAGAGGAAAGTGTTCTGTTAGCGCGCTTGAAATTGAAATGAATTGCGGGCTGCGTTTTCGTTGTCACAATCACAATCACGAAAAGTCTTCTTTTCCCTATAAAAATATGACTAAAATTAAAACAACATCGTCGACGAAACTCAAACGTAAAGCAACATTATAAATTATTTTACCCTCAACTGTTCGTAATTTCGTAACGATGCGAATAATTGAAATCTACAGCGGACGTTTGATATACTTTCAGAATATGGGAATAAAAGATGAGTTTCATCAAAAGAATATACTGGTTTGCATCGAGGAATTATGTCAGCCTTCGTCGTCGCCGACGTTACCGGGGACCGATACGACGAGTATAAAATCAACGATAGCCGTTACCGCTCCTGGAATCGAAATCTCGAACGCAACGACAACCGGCTCAAGTAGCAACGCAATCACCGTTGGTACATGCGTTCCCGCTGCTGTTGCCACTGCTGTTGCTACCGACAGCAACACCGTCTCGTCTCGTACCGCAACAAATCCCGCCGGTACAACTAATTCGCACAATCTCGTGCCTCACAGCTTCAGCGTCTTGGAGAGATGCGACAAGTGCCACAAATATCTCAGAGGTCTCTTGCACCAAGGATTTCTTTGTCAAGGTACGAGTGTTCGAATATTCGTCGGTGCTGCGACACTCGAACGAACTCGGAGGAAACCCTCGCGTGGAATTCCTACCGTTTCTTCAGCATCGCATGGACCAACTCGCGTTCGTACACAGTAGGGTGGTTCTCAATCAGGTGATGTCGGAATTTCCGTGGTTTCCGACTTCCGAAGTAATCGACACGAATAGAGAAAAAATTGGTCGCAATTGGGAATTTGTCCGATAAGTTTAATCCAGAGCGATTTGCAATCGAATTTTATATGGGAAAATGCATGCATTTGGAATTTTGTTGCGAAAATTTTTTATTACTTCAAAACTATGCATGATAAAAATATGTTTTTTTGCAATTTTGTAGGAAATTCAATGCTCTACAAAAAAGGTATTTTGTAAAATTTTCATGAATCTAATATTTATTAGCTGAAAATGGGTTTTCATAGCTGGCTCAAAAAAGCTATTTTTTGCGAATTGCGTAATAAATATTAGATTCACGAAAATTTTCCGAGAGACCTATTTCGTAGATCATCCAATTTCCTACAAAACTGTCAGATGAGATTTTCTTATCATCTATAATTTTTCTTTTGCTTTTTTAAGCCAACCATGAACAGCCATTTTTACGTAATAAATATTAGATTCACGAAAATTTTACAAAATACCTTTTTTGTAGAGCATTGAATTTCCTACAAAATTGCAAAAAATCATATTTTCATCATGCATAGTTTTGAAGTAATAAAAAATTTTCCCAACAAAATTCCAAATGCATGCATTTTCCCACATAAAATTCGATTGCAAATCGCCCTGGGTTAGACTTATCGAACAAATTCCCAATTGCGACCAATTTTTTTTCTATTCACGTTGATCACTTTGGAAGACGGAAACCACGGAAATTCCGACATCACCTAATTGAGAACCACCCTAGTCCGCAGTCGCGCGCGTACACGCGCATAGAAAACCACAAAACAAGAAAAAAAAAACCGGACAATAAAATTGCCAGAGATAATTAAGCGATAGAAACGATTAAGGTTTTATGCAAAATCACACTGGACGTATAACCAGAGATGAAGTTTCGATAATGAAGCTTCAGTTTTTACGCTCGATCGACTTCCCGGGGCGGTTGGGCTGATACGGATAATTTTCGCACCGTCATTTCGTAATCCTCTGCGCATGGTCTTAATGATTATCCTTTGAGCAATCACAATGTCACGATTAATTGCCAATCGCAACTCGCATCACGGTTGCGTTACACCATCGCGCAATGATTGATTTTCTTCGCGACCGTTCCGTTTTTTCTCTCGTTTAGCGACGGTCTTTTTTTTTTTTTTTTTTTACGTCATTGGTTTATCGTTCTATCCGTAACTTATGTTTTTTTTTTTTTTTTTTCAATTTTTTTTCATCACAGATTGCGGACTGGTCGCCCACAGAACGTGCTCGGCGACGGGTTTGCCCACTGCTTGTGTATCATCCAATCCGGCGACCCGGCACAATCGTTTCACGTCAGGTACGTTTCCAATGCTCTCATACTCTTACCCTCGTACACGTGTATCGATACATGTCAATCGAATTATTATTACGTCGTGTATCGCTCATCGCCGGATTTGTGCCTGCATCTAACGGCTCCCGTTCTCATACGATATTATCATTTCCCACTGTATAGTTCGTTTTGTCAAGTGCCTTTATGTTCACGTATATATATGGGGCAAAATTTCCCAATTCATCGAACTGAAACCCTCGTATCCCTCGATGTGGACGATGATTTTTTTTTTAATATCCTTTGGATCCTACGACCTTAGTAATTTTTTTTTAGATTTTTTAGACCCCTCCTTTCCCTCCCCTCCCCTCGCTATATTATTTTTATCAAGAGGTAACTGCTATTTGCCCCCTTTTTATTTGGATGAAATTTTTTTCCCGGATACTCTATTGGAATTGAAGAACGTTTTTCATAAAATTGGAGTGGGCAGCGGGTTCCTAATATTTTTTTATTTTTTTGAAAGTTTACAAAAATTCGATTTTTTTTCCGAAATTTGAATATATGATAATGGTTTTCCATCTAAAAAAGAAAAGAAAAATGAAATCGCTCTTGCAAAAAATCGATATTCCGGTTATTTCGATAGAAAATCGAGAGGAAATAGGAGTTACCTCCTGATGATAGCAACAATTAATTCATACTCAAAAATCGATTTTCTATCGAAATAATCGAAATATCGATTTTTTTGCAAGATAGATTTCATTTTTTTTTTCTTTTTTTAGATGTGAAACCATTATTATATATCCAAATTTCGGAACAAATCAAATTTTTGCAAAATTTTAAATATATGATAATGGTTTCTCATCGAAAAAAAGAAAAGAAAAATGAAATCTATCTTGCAAAAAAATCGATATTTCGATTATTTCGATAGAAAATCGATTTTTGAGTATGAATTAATTGTTGCTATCATCAGGAGGTAACTCCTATTTCCTATCGATTTTCTATCGAAATAATTGGAATATCGATTTTTTGCAAGAGAGATTTCATTTTTCTTTTCTTTTTTAGATGGAAAACCATTATCATATATTCAAATTTCGGAAAAAAAATCGAATTTTTGTAAACTTTAAAAAAAATATTAGGAACCCGCTGCCCACTCCAATTTTATGAAAAAAGTTCTTCAATTTCAATAGAGTATCCGGGAAAAAAATTTCATCCAAATAAAAAGGGGGCAAATAGCAGTTACCTCTTGATAAAAATAATATGGCGGGGGGAGGGGAGGGAAAGGAGGGGTCTAAAAAATCTAAAAAAAAATTACTAAGGTCGTAGGATCCAAAGGATATTAAAAAAAAAAATCATCGTCCACATCGGGGGATAGGAGGGTTTCAGTTCGGTGAATTGGCAAATTTTGCCCCATATATACAATATATGCGTATAGAAATGGAGAATTACAGGAGGTCGAGACGTGTCCGCGGTCTCTAATTTGCGGTTTATCACTGTACCACACGATTAGTGAGTTAATGCCTTTAGTTACGACTTTCCGGAGTTCAACCGCGGCAGATATTAAGTGTGATCCTCGACTGATGTAGCGTAGCCAACTCGAATACAACGCAGAGGCGTACGTACGAGAACCGCAGCGACGAAACGTAGCAAGATAGAACGAAGGAGAGAGAGAGAGAGAGAGGGAGAGGGAGAGGACGTGTGCTCGAGCACGTAAAACCCGTGCGTGTTATACACGCCAAATATTGCGTCCGTCAACGCGCAACCCTTTGCTATATATCACTCGTGTAGGGTATTGAATTTTGATACAGGTTTAACGACTTGACTCGTAAAATCGCAAATGCACGCAAAGTTTATCGTAAAAGTCGAGAACGTAGCACCTGCTCGTTGCGCGTCGTTATATTCTCGCTGTGACTTCGATTCTCGCAAAATATCTCTTTGAAATACACCGATTAGCAAGTGCATACTTCGATAGCATTGCTAAACATTACGAATAATTCGTGGGATGACACCGAGCGAAGCGGGGTGCAATTCGCGCGAGCGTTAATTCTCACGAGTGGCGCCAGACCTCGGTTTCGTCCCGCCAGCGTCGAGCGGCACGCCTTGCATTTACCATCACGTTCGAGTTTTTATCGCGGGAGCTCGCGCGGTTTTGCGCCATTATCGTGTCCCGATTCATCACCTACACTTATCGCGTACCCGCTCGTTATTCAATTTACGAACGATTGTTTACAAATATCTGGTACCTGCTACTTTGGCACAACGTCTGCTCCCCCACCCTGGTTTATTAACTTCCCGATTTTATAGGGATGTTATTGTAATGACCCCGATAATCGAAAATCTTTTTTTTCGGTAGATCTTTACGTTTCAAGGTCATTGGGATTATTTCAGCCTATTTTGAGCTAAATGTTTGTGTGTGCGTGTGTGTGAGTACGTACGTATGTGATCAAATTTTTCGTTAACGATTTCTCGAAAACTAATAACGCGATCGGGATGATCAATGATGCAATTGATGTGTTCTGCTGTAACTTGGAGCTGATTAGATTTTGGTCCAATTTGGTACGGTAGTTTATTAGTTTTTTGAAAAAAACGTAATTCAAAAATTCTTTCGTTAACGTTTTCTCTAAAAATAATAACCCGATCAGACTGATCGATGATGCAATCGATGTGTCCCTGCGTAACGTAGAAATGATTAGACTTTGGTCCGATTTGGTAAAGTCGTTTTTTATTTAAAAAAAAAATAATTCGGCAAAATTTTCGTTAACGTTTTCTCTAAAAATAATAACGTGATCCGACTGATCGATGATGCAATCGATGTTTTTTGCTGTAACTTAGAGCTGATCAGATGTCGTTCCAATTTGGTCCAGTAGTTTTTTAGTTTTTACAAAAAAACATTCAAAACACTTTTCTTTAATTTTTTTCTTTGAAAATAATAACGCAATCAGACTGATCGATGCCGCAATCGATGTGTTCTGCTGTAACTTACAGCTGATTAGATTTTGATCCAATTTGTTACAGTCGTTTTTTAGTTTTTTATTTTTTTGAAAATAACACAATTCAAAAATTTCGCTCGCAAATCGGGAAGTTACTTGTGCGGCTCGTAAAGAGTCGCACAAAATAAACGTCAATAGCTGCAGGGATTACTAGCCATAGGCACTGCTAACCATGGGCACAACTGTCCATAGGCACTTCCATATCCATAGACACCACTAACCATAGGCCCCTTAGTTTCTTAGGAATTTAATTGAGTTATCGGTATCGCATCGTCGACTCAATAACCACGGCGAGGTCGTCAAATGTACCAAGAAACGAAGCAAAAAATATAAAAAAATTCGCGTTGACGCTAGTCGTACACGTTTTTTTTTTTCCTTTTTTTTTTTTGCACGATTGCCAAGGTGACTGACAGAACATCGTCTTATTATATTCGTAGATCTATTACAATATCCATTGAGAGTGTCGGTGAGTCATGAGCTTAGCTTTTGGCCTCTTCTCTCGGTCTTCCTCCTCGTCTCGGGGACAGGATAATAAGCAGCGTCGGCAATGCACGCGTATACATTTGAAACGATCTCGTGCAACGGGCAACGAGCTCGCACGACAGGCGGTCGCGGAATATATATATTTCAGATTCTATTCATTCACCGACGCCAAGTAGCCGGTAAATTATTTTCCTCTTTCTCGGTCTTCCGACGTCGAGCCACGGGTTTGACGCTTGCTCGACGCGTTTTCCGAGTTCTCTCTCTCTCTCTCTCGCTCGTCTCTTTACCCGCCCGGGGGACGAGAGACGAGCGCACGATGGCGCAGTCGAGTGGATGGTGACCCTGGCGTGGCAACATCCGTGGGTGTTTCGCGCCCGCGACCGAGCGCTCGTGCGCTCGTCTATAGAAATTAAAATTTTTTTTTTTCTTTACTCCGCTTCGTCTCTCTCGATGCTCGCTGATGTACCATTCGTCCGTCGCAGACGCTTGTGCATGAGCTACGCGTAATTCATACGATCAACGATTGAAGTCGTTGTGTTTTTAAACTCGCGGCCGGGCAACGAGCGCGATCTCAACGCCGGGCACTCCTCTCGCAATCTCTCTCTCCCGCCTCCTCTCTTCCGTTTATTCGAACGTTGTAAAATCCTTGTAGAGAAAATGTGTTTTACAAAAATTCCGTACTCGGCGAGATCTTACATCTGTCGGTCGTTGCAGATGCGTAGATGGAGCTTACGTAATTACGCCGCTTAGCTTCGGCGATTCTGAACTGTCATTCGCTGTTTTGACGGACGCTTGGACTCTCGTGAATGACGAAAAAAGCCCGGAGCTCGTCCAGATGTTCGTTTGATGCTCGAAAGGGCTGGATTAACGCTCTTTTTGTTCGATACGCTGAGGCATTGTCCTTCGTACAGGCTTGCTACTTGAGAAATTAAGTTTGTCTCATTCGGTTCTTTCTTCATTCGATGATTGCTCGATATGATATGTATGGCGCAAAATTTCCCAATTCACCGAACTGAAACCCTCCTATCCCCCGATGTGGACGATGATTTTTTTTTTTTTTAGGATCCTTTGGATCCTACGACCTCACTAATTTTTTCTTTCGATTTTTTAGACAACTCCTTCCCCTCCCCTCCCCGCGCCATATTATTTTTATCAAGAGGTAACTGCTATTTGCCCCCTTTTTATTTGGATGACATTTTTTTCCGGTTACTCTATTGAAATTGAAGAACTTTTTTCATAAAATTGGAGTGGGCAGGGGGTTCCTAATATTTTTTTTTTTTTTTAATTTTGCAAAAATTCGAACTTCACGGAAATATATGATAATGGTTTCCCATCTAAGTAAAATGAAATCTCTCTTGCAAAAAAATCGATATTCGATTATTTCGATAGAAAATCGATTTTTGAGTATGAATTAATTGTTGCTATCATCAGGAGGTAATTCCTATTTCCCATCGATTCTCTATCGAAATAATCGGAATATCGATTTTTTGCAAGAAAGATTTAATTTTTCTTTTCTTTTTTTAGATGGACAACCATTATCATATATTCAAATTTCGGAAAAACTCGAATTTTTGTACAATTTCAAAAAAAAAAAAAAAATATTAGGAACCCGCTGTGCCCACTCCAATTTTATGAAAAAAGTTCTTTAATTTCTATAGAGTATCTGGGAAAAAAATTTTATCCAAATAAATAATAGCAGTTACCTCTTGATAAAAATAATATGGCGGGGGGAAGGGAGGGGAAGGAGGGATCTAAAAAATGTAAAAAAAAATTAGTAAGATCGTAGGATCCAAAGGATACTAAAAAAAAATCATCGTCCACATCGGGGGATAGGAGGGTTTCAGTTCGGTGAATTGGAAAATTTTGCCCCATATATTTCTTTGCTCCGTGATTCACAAGCTTCTTGGGAATATCATTCCCGTTTCCGTGTGAATAAATGCATTCTTCATGCCGCATTCGTCGTAAATTCTTCTCTGCGGTTTCCTAAGTACGAAAACGCGGGAAGTCGGTATGAAATCCCGGTGCGAAGTCTCGGCGGGAATTAACATTTACACGTTTATTTAATTATTGCGGAGACTGGGGAATTATAAACCGTGTATGTTTAGCGACGATGGTTCGAGGATCCACTGAACAATCTGTCAGTTAGAATTGTATTACACGAAAATTTGTGAAAATATATTTTTCTTTTCATTGCACCTACGTTGGATTAGATTCCGCCATCGGGTTTGACTCGTCGATATAAGCATGAAAGAGATAAAATTAAATAAAAAAACTTTTTAATAACAAATTGAACATTTTTTTTTATCAATGATAATTAAATTTTAAAAAATTTCAATAATAAATTGAACATTTTTTTTTCTTTAAGATCAATACTTTTTATAATACATTTCTAACAAAAACGTTATTTTTTCAAGATTTAATAAATCATTGACTCTAAGTCAGAAATAATGCACTAATTTCTTTTTCGATGTAACCAAGCATGCTTACGCCTAAAAAAAAAACTAGAAAAATGGTTTAAAACATTTCTCTGTTCATAGAAACTCAAATTTGTATAAATTTCCCTGAAACTCATAAACTAAATTAAAATTTTCCGAATTATTAATCAAAAACTGTTAAAATTGGCGTGCATTGAAGTTTGACGATGAATATCTTTTAAACGCTTAATTCAATCGACTAATCATAGAAGACCATTTTTGTAGAGCAGTTAATTTCCTACAAAATCAAGGACTGCGTATTTCACAATGATTTTTTGTTAACGAGTTATAAAATTCATAAGCAAAACAGAAATTTGTCTTAAAATAATCAAACTTCAACCTTTAATATCTTTTAAACGGTGGGGTTTACGAAAAAGTTGTAAGATACTTTTTTTGTAGAGTATTCAATTTCCTACAAGTATATGAGGAAATATATTTTTAACGAACAGTTGATGGAGAGAAATGAATTTTTTTTTTCTAATACTGAGGAAAAAATGGAAAACTGTAAAGCGGAAAACCTTCCTATTGAAATTAAGAGCTCATATTTAGTGAGAATTTTCTAGAGGTGTCTAGCAACCTATTTTTCAGAGAATAAAGTTTAAAAAAAAATAGTCGATTTTTTTGATCCACCCTAGAGGTTATTGCCAAGCTCGTTTCGATTCGTATTCATTTCGCTAACTGACGAAACTCGACTCGTTTTACTCGACAAATGCAAAGTGGCTTTGAAAAATACATTTTTTTGTTGCATCAATAAATTGAGTTGAAAGTTTATCCATTCGGTCGAGTCCCCGTCCCCTACACTTGTCAACGTTTATCGAATACATGAAGATTATGTTGCAGTTTTCGGGCTGGCTCTGTGCTCGCAATTCGACACTGCCACGCGGAAAGCTCCGATTCTCGTGGAACGTTGCGTCGATGCTCTGGAAGAACGAGCTTGCATCGATCCGGCTCTCGATCTCTACAAAGTCTATCACAACAGTCCACCCAACGAACAAACCATCGAACTCCGTCAGGAACTCAACCACGGTAAGCGCGCATGGTTCGATCGAAAAACTTACTTCCATTACTACTCCGATAAATAAGTAGTCAAATGATTCGTTGTGATTATTGCAATTTCGATTAGGAAAATAATCTACAATTAGTACGTCGGCAATCTGACGGAATTTCATCGATCGATCGTTGATTCGCGTTCCACGGATCGGATATAAACATTTCTATCTTGTTTCAACAGACGTTTCGAACGCCGATCTCAGCCCGTACAGTCCACAGTGCATAGCCAGCGTTCTGAAGAAATTTCTTCGCGAATTGCCGGATCCCGTGATACCCGTACAGTGGTACGACAGATTCTTGGAGGCTTCGAGTACGTATAATCCATGTAACGTTAATTACGCGACGTTATCTACGTCGTTGAAACATTAGTTCGAGCCAAATGACCCGGATAATATCGCTCGATGCGAATAACGTTTGATCGTCGGGTGTTTTCTATCCACAGATTTGCGAGGGGACGAACAGTGCGCCGACAGACTTGGTCAATTGGTCACTGAACTGCCCGAACATCACAGAAGTACTTTGCATTATCTAATGGCTCACTTTTGTCGTATTTGCCAATTGCAACACGCGAGAGATTACACGGAACCACCGACGATTCTCGTACAAGTACTGTGCCATATATTCCTGAGGCCTCCCTGGGAGCGAATAATGTAAGTACGGTTGGATCGTCGCGGATGAAAAAATTCGTCGCTAATCTCCGGTTCCACCACATATTACAACACGACAAAAGAACAACGACACTGTATCACGGACAAAACATCACACAATAAAATATCACACAGACAAAATATCACATTAAAAAATATAACAACCACAAAATATGATCATTCTTTTAAATCAATTTATTCTACCAATTTTTGCAGCTGTTAATCAATATCACCATGTTGGTAATATCATGATGTAATCTCTAGTCACACGCGATGCATAATCAGGATGATAGTTACCGGTTCGTTTATCAGACGTCCTTTGAATATAAGAGTTGCAACTTCTGCTCGTATATAGAACACAACGTCAAGTAATTTTTCCATCACTTTTACGATGTCGCGAGTACACTAACCCCTCTTCCACCAAGAGCGGGTTCCCTTTTTGCGACTTAATAAACTTTAACGGCATGATATTATACCCGCCGTTCGGCTACCCCATCGATACTGAATCATTTCGGCAATGAATAAACAATAGGCCCTCAACGCTAGCAATCATCCATACTCTTGTATATTATTCATGTTTTCGTAATACTACACATTCAAGAATATAGGATACAAAGGGTCATATAATATTACAATATCCAGAGCGAAAATTTAGTCAATACAATTACGGCACTGCTTTAGATAAAATTAACTGTGTAGCTGAAGGTTTTACAAATTAAAAATATCATGTGATATGTGATATTATATCAGCGTGATATTTGTTATCGTGATATTTTTCCATGTGATAATTAGTAGTGTGATATTTTCACGGTTATATTATGTCGCGTCACCCTAATCTCCGCACGAATGTTTCATCCGTCATCGGCGTATATTCGCTTACCCGTTTAAAAAAAAATCGATCGACGTTTTCCGTACGAACGCTCGACGTTTTCGCCGTTACAAACACGTGATTCATTAATTTCAGTCAAGTGGTGTACAACACCGAGGCACATATTCGCATAATGGAACTTCTCTTGCTTCACGGTAATTGGAACGAGAGACTGCCGGAATTCGCGAGCGCGCCGCAATTGCCACCGAGAAAAGTTTCGAGGCCGCAATTTCCCGTTCTCGATCCTTTTCCCACTTTGGACGAAGATTCTACCGTAAATCAACGTCAGAATAATCCGGATGGCAACAAGGACCAGCCTCTCAGGTATGCGACAATATTTTTTAATTATTTTTCAAACAATTATTCACGAAATATGTTGCTTACGGGCGTGTTTATATTCGTCTCAATTCTTCGATACTCGATACATCGAGCGTTGAAATAAGATTGAACTTGGAATTTTTTTTTTGTTTACACGACAGACCGAGAACACTGCAGGAAGCCGAATGGTATTGGGGAGATATAACCCGAGACGATGTAAATGAAATGATGATAGATTCTCCGGACGGTACATTTCTCGTACGCAACGCGTCTTCCAAAGGTGGCGAGTACACGCTCACGTTGCGCAAAGGTGGCACCAACAAACTTATCAAGATCTGCCATAGAAATTCGAAATATGGTTTTTCCGAACCGTACAACTTCCATTCTGTTATCGAACTCGTCGATCACTATAGAAACTGTTCACTCGCCCAGTACAATTCGACCCTCGACATCAAACTACTCTATCCAGTGTCACGTTTTCAACAGGTATGATTTTTTTTTTTTTTTTTTTTTCTTCAAATATTATTTTTTCTCCGATACATCGAGTAAGAATAATGCGTTAAATGTTATTTGCAGGATGACGAAATCGCGAGTACAACCGATACGGCGAATGTCGTTCAAAAATACGTCGAATTGGACAAAGAAATGACGGATAGAACGAGACAGTGGCAGGATTGTTCGGAATTGTACAACAGAACGGCTTACGAGGTTCAATTGAAGCGTCAAGCGCTCGAAGCTTTTTCCGAGGCTATAAAGATGTTCGAGGATCAGATGAAGCTACAGGAGTCATATCAGAAAGAGGCGCAACCACACGAAATTTCGACGTGAGTTTAATCGAGTTTGTGAATAAATTTTCTCTCGTTCGTGAATAAGTTCGGTCACAGTTGGTCGAACGTTATCTTATCTGTCGGTGACCGAACGGCTTACTCGCACAATCGTTCGCATCGACGCGTTCGATGTTTATTCAACGTTCGTTCTTTCGCAGTCTGACCGATAACGCCGAGTTGCTGAAGAGCCGATTGAAGTCCCTGGAAGATAGTCGGGACCAGCTGGAGGACAGTCTGCGCCAACAGATCGCTTACAACAGAACTCTCGAGCGGGAGTTGCAGAAACTGAGGCTCGAAGTGTTCCAACTCGTGCGACAGAGAGACAAACATCTGCTGTACGTACACGAATTTCGAAATATTCAATGTTCTTACGTACCATCGCGATGGATCGTTGATCCGACGTGTACGCGTGATTTCTCGTTGAAGATTGGTCAATCCCGTACTTTTCACTGAGCTTTCTTCGTCCACTCACGTTTTTATTAAAAATTCATTGTATCTCAAACCTGTTTTATCCCACGAATCATTTTTTCCCCGAATTTTTTAATTAACTTTCCGATTTTATAGGGAAGTTATTGTTGTGATCCCGAAAATCAAAAATCGATTATTTAGCGGATCTTTAGGTTTTAAGGTCATTGGGATAATTTTAGCCCATGTGTGTGTGCGCGTACGTACGTATGTGATCAAATTTTTCCTCAACGATTTCTCGAAAACTAATAACGCGATCAGGATGATCAATGATGCAATCGATGTGTTCTGCTGTAACTTGGACCTGATTAGACTTTGGTCCAATTGGGTAAAGTCGTTTTTTATTTAAAAAAAAAAAAAAAAATCGGCAAAATTTTCGTTAACGTTTTCTCTAAAAATAATAACGTGATCAGACTGATCGATGATGCAATCGATGTGTTTTGTTGTAACTTAGAGCTGATTAGATTTTGATTCGATTTGGTAAAGTCATTTTTTAGTTTTTTAGTTTTTTGAAACAAACATAATTCAAAAAATTTGCTCGTAAATCGGGAAGTTACTTGTGCTGCTCGTAAAGGGTCACACAAAATAAATATAAGTAGCTGCAGGGATTACTAGCTACATACACTGCTAACCATGGGCACTACTATCCACAGACACCACTAACCATAGACCCCCTAGTTTTATTTTTGTGTTGCATTGAAATTTAATCATAATCTATGTATTTATTTGACGAAAAACAATAGATGGTTGAGAAAAAACGGCATGAATCAGGCCAAGATAAACCTCATGTTGAATAACGCGCTTCCAATTCCGGTGGCCGGCGAGATTGTGCTCAACAACCTTCAGGAATTCGATTTGGAAGTTCACTCCGACGAAAAAACGTGGCTTTACCTCGAGGGTTCTCGCTCGGACGCCGACAGAATTCTCGCTGGTCATCCGGACGGCACTTTTTTGGTGAGACGTTCGCGGACCGGCCAATACGCTCTTTCCATCATGTAAGTGTATCGCTATTTTTTTCTGCTCTTCGAACATTTTCCTTTCACTCGCATCTACCCTGATGGAAATATGTATTTCACATTTCAATCAATTTTGTTATAAAATGTTACATCTTTACGGAAATTCGTCGAATTTTTTCAGAATGTATCATATTATATTAAAAATTGACTTTTTTTAAATCACAATTTATCGTTTTTTCATCGTCGATTGGAACTCGATTACTTTTTTAATGAACAATGATAACTTTTGACATTTTTCTGACAAAAACTGTCAAATTTTCGCCACGTATGATCTTTTACTGATTCGATCTTATATGTCGCATTTTGTTATAATACGTTAACATGATTCTGAAATAAATTCTCGTATTTCAAAAAATTATGCGATATTCTGACAAAATTTGCGAATTTTCGTAATTTTCTTGTAATTTTCTCCAATTATTTAACGATTTCCGATGAATCATAAGATCTCGATTTCCATCAGGGTTCCAACGGAAAAATTGATATTCTCGGATAACACCGTTCTCCTTGCGTATTTCAGGTGCAACGGTATGGTTAATCACTGTATTATATACGCGACCGAGCGGGGTTTCGGTTTCGCCGAGCCTTACAACATTCACGAGACTCTCAAACATCTCGTGCTGCATTATGCTCAAAATTCACTCGAGGAACACAACGAGAGTTTGAACACGACACTAACCTATCCGGCATTCGCCCCTTCGACGGCACTGGCACAGCTTCAGGCTCAACAAATACAAATTCAGGGCCAGCATCAAAATCAAATCGCAATGATGTCCGGAAATGCGCGTTTGATCGGTTGAACGTTTTGAAAACGTTGCGTTATTACGTTGGAGTGAATTAACAGAAGCTCGTCGTTGACGATCGCGTCGAATGTTTTTTTTTTCCCGTTTTCCCTTTTTTTTTTTAATTCCACTAAATCGGGGATCACACGTGAAAAAAAAAAAAAAAAAAAAAAACAAGAATAACCGCGTGGTTACGATGATCGTTAAGACGAAGATGATGAAAAAAACGTGAGAAATATCGTCGGTACCAGCGTCAACGACTTCGATCGCGATCGAAACGTAGTCGGAGACGATCGACAGCCACGTTCAACATCGAGAGAAACCGTAAATCACGTCGACTGTTCGATTATCGAAGAGTTTTCGTCGCTTTTGTCTCACACACAGGTTATCTCATCATTTCGAGTAAACGCCCGAATTCTACTAAAATCCCGCGAATCATTAATCAGCGTGGACGAACACATCGATGGACACTCGTTGTCTCTCACATTGTGATATACACAACAACAAAAAACACCTTCCATCTACCGGAACACACGAAAAACAAAAAAAAAAAAAAAAAAAAAAAAACAAACCAACGAAGAACAAAAAAATACTTTGTGAAAAAGTATAACGAACTGTTCTCCGCAATCGCATCGTTCATACCCATCGGTACAACGAAAATTTCTCGATTTTGGAGAAGGATTAATTCGTACGTAGATTAATTGATGCTGTGCCAGGCGTTTTGGGGTGCTGCTCACCCGCGCGCCCGATCGAGCACGCGAAGTGAGTTATTAAGAATAACTGTCTGTGATTTTGGATCGATAAGACGAACGATGGTGTTTCTAATTATTATTGTTATTCTTTTTCGTCATTTCTTTATTTTTTTTTTTTTTTTTTTTTTTTTTACCATTGTCGATTCTCGCTCATCTTTTCTCATTACTTCTGCGTAATTGTTCCACGTTTGTTCTTTTCTCTTCCATTTTTATATCACACACATATATATACGCACACGTACAGACATATGCGTGGGTATATATATTAAAAATATGTAAAATATACATAATACTTGTGCGTGTGGCCTCGCGTGGATCGCGAGGTCGAACGGGGATCGCGCCGAATCGTTTAAACGTTCAATGTCGAATTATTGTGTAACGACGTTTCGCACGGGGCGACGACGACGACGAATTTTTCGCATCGTCGTGTGAACGATAGCGAAGGCTGTTGCAATTTTTGTAAACGAGACGAACGTTCTCTCGTGTCGATAACAACCGATGACGATTATATTCGTTTTTTTTTTATTCGACGATCGCAAAGATTAAGGAAAATTTCGATGCGGCTTCGATATTTTCTTCTGTCAATATTTTATTTTTCGTTCGTTTATTTTTCTTCGTTTCTCCACATCGATCGAGCACGATCTCGTCGTATTGGACACGGGCGTTTATACTTTATATCCTTTCGTGCTGTTGAACGATGAAAATCGTTAACAAAAAAAAAAAAAAAAAAAAAAAAACGAAAACATAGTTTGTAGGATGTGATAAAAATTAATCGTTCGATCCTTCGACGTTGGGATTGACGACGACAAAGTTCCCGCACGAACGTTAAAATTTCTCTTCTACAATTGTCCCAGGTTCCATGATCTCTCCGTCTCGCGCAAATCGAATCGTAAGGATTATCGATAAAAAGATCTCAAGGTTCGATAGGTCGACGATCAACGTTTCAACGACGCGTTCGCTCGTTTCCGAGCCTTCTCGAACGTTCAGCGCATTACGGTCGGCGATTAACGAGAAATCTTGCGCTTACAGAGCGGTCGGTAAGTGCAAGAGTGTATCCGTTTGATCGCCTCCTCGCCGTTAAGCGTGATAATTATTTTCTTCGCCTCGATTTTCATTGGTAATTTTTTTTATTTTCGTTTCATCCAAAGGCATCGAGAAACGAGCGAGCGATTCGTTGCGATGTTTTCGTCACTTTACGACCCGCCAAAGTAAGAGAATGTAACAGCGGAATTAACTGCGCGATAGGGTTGTGATTACCGCGATTATGCGAGAACGACTGTGGGAGGCGGGAAGAACGATTGGTCGGGGACAATCGCGGGAGGAACGAAGAAAGCTGTCGTATATTCGTTTGTGTCTGGAAAAAGTTGTGATCGATTCCGTGGAAATGATTAAAAAAAAAAAAAATTTAAAAAAAAAACGAAAATAAGGCTCAATGCTACTCAACATTAACACTAAAGTCGCGGTTTCGAAAATACAAACACGCCGACGTATATACAAATGATGTAGATTTAGGTAGCTCAGTTTTTTTTTTTTTTTTAATTTTTTTTTTAAATGTCAAAGTGCCGTTAAGCCAGGTTGAAATTCTCTTTCCACGTGAGCATCGTCGATCAAACGTGCTCGTTAAAATTCGCGAGAGAAGAAGAAGAAAAGGAAAGAAGGAAAGAAACAAAAAAAAAAAAAAACTGGAGACTCGAGTGTCCGGCTAACGAAAGCACGCGGAGCCAAGAATTTCTCGTGGTAATTTTCTAATCGACTTTAACGGCCCATTAGTCGGCTTCGAGTCTGGAACGTCGGCGCCATGAGGCGTTTCGAGGGGTGCGTAACGAACGTGAGAGATAGGAAGAAGAGAAGTTTTTTTTTTTTTTTTGTTTTTTAAACTCGAAAAAACGCGTTCGACGACGAGTCCTCGGGGCTCAAAGCGAAGCCCACGTTCGTTGCTCGGGTCTCGTTCGAAGGTGCACGCGCGATAAGAACCGAGAAAGCCGGGCGAGCGAAGATTCCGACGAACGAATGTAAGAATGTTGAAAAGAATGAACGTAACGAAGTAATGCGACGTACAAACCTTGGAACGGTATGCCTTTTTTTTTTTTTTTTTTTGTTCTTCTTCGCGTGATACGTCGAGAAAAATGTCTTGCCATCGATTTTCACGATCGGTGAACGCCGGACTGGTTTCGTAGAAATATTTGATCTCAGTGTGGAGACGTTGAGACCATGGGCGCGTTGCCGGTCGAATAAATAACCGCAACTTTGAATTTGTAAAAGTAAAAACGAAAAAAAAAAAAAAAAAAAAAAAAAAATTGAAACAAGTGGGAAGATTTATCGATCCACGACGTCGCATCGCCGTCACTTGTGCGAATGTAAACAAAAGAATGTTAAGGTGCATTAATATAATATAAAACGTAAAAACACACACACACACACAAATACGAAACACCAACATCCACACGTACACCCAACGAACACAATAATTGTATAAAGAATATGAAACAAAAAACAAGAAAAAAAAAAAAAAAATTTATATATATACATATATATATTATATATATATTTACATATATCTATATTTTTACTTACTTTCGAAGAAACCTTAACCATTATTTATAATACGTATACACGAGAGTGTGTAACGAAGACATTGAGATCGCGTTTGTAGAAACTTCGCGCGAACGATTTTAAACGATAACCGACGGCGTAGTTGAATTTTCGAATTCCGTGTTTTTGGGATTAATCGGGTGAATTTCGTCGCACGCCAATGTGCTTGCGGAGACTGAGTATAAGCATTTTTATTTTTTTAATTTCATCATTTTATCATTTGTCTTCTTTTTTGTACTTGTACGACGTTTCGAATCGTCGTTCCGGACAATTTTGGGCATAGACATTTTTTTTTAACGCGTAACTCAATCACCGTTGAACCAGAGAAGATTGACTGCTAAAAAAAATCGAGAGCGTTTGATATCTTGCCATGAGTTTTCGATCGGTATTGAAGATCAACGATCGAATCTACGACGATACGAGTTACGTAATCATTGCATCATTAAAAATTCAAATGGTTATTATTTTTTTTATTTTTTTTTTTAGACGTGCGGATTATTCGCGAAATTGTAAATAATTGACATTTAATTGTGAAACGTGTCGTCGAGATAATAATTAAATTTTTACAACCCAATCGAATTTGATGGTCGGATTTGAAGCAATTTTTTTACGTCAGCACTGTCGATCGTCCTTTTGGGGGGGGAATCGATGGAATTGCACGGTTTTTCGAGTCTACCGGGAGTTCGGACGGTCGCGAGATGAGCGACATTTTCGAATTGAGAAGCGACACGTGTCGCGGTGTGGTAGACATTTTTTCGCTTCCGTCGGATAGCTCGATTTTTCGCTGCGGAGAAACAAATTTCCGCGTTGTCGTCGCGACCAGAATCGCGGATACATTTTTTTTTCGAATTGTCTTGGATTTTGTAGTACGGTTTGACGATGAAAATAAAACGTTGCCTTAGCTTTTGTACGGGGACAGATGGGAAAATGTCTCGGTGGGTGGGAGACGTTCAGGATAGATTGAAATTGCGGTGGGGGGGGGGGGGGGGGGGTAGCGATTTTTGATGGTGACCCGGAGGTTCTTGGAAACCGGTCGAGGGAGAAAACCCTGATGGGATGATTTTGTAGCGCAAAGAGTGCGCGCGAGTGGTCAACTATCTCCAGTTTTTTGCAAAATAATCGGTGACGTGATTGGCGAACGGACAGAAATATTGTGACTAATCGAGCCTTGCAGCAAAAAAAAAATAAAATAAATAAATAAATGAATAAACAAGTATGAACACTGATAATCAAACCGTTCGAGAAAATAATAACGATACGATGATTAATAGTACCGCTAATAACGTATAATAACGATAACATTTAATAGTCGATATATATCTATGTGCGTATAATTGATAAATTTCCCAACGAGGATCAGCCGGGAGTGACGGAGATCCGATATACGTCGGTTAACGAGTTTTCATTCGAAGTTAAAACAAGAAAAAGAATTTGTAAAAAACGCGGCCGATTCCGGTTGGAAATTATAAATTGGTAAATAAATAAATATGACTGTGGAAATAGTCGAGCTCATTGCGCCTGTAGAGGTTATCAAATAAAACGGTCCAAAATACAAAAAAAAAAAAAAATTTTTTTTAAAACAATGCAACGATGCACGTTAACGAAATCCACCAAGTGACGTGCGAACCAAGCTTTACTCGTGCCAGAATAACCGCGCGTAGGACGTATCATCCACAGACACACGTACATCACTGGCGATTAATCAAGTGAGACCGGTTAATTAAAAGATAAGAAAGAAGAAAGTCCGAATACTTTCCGATCGAACGAACGAGCGTATATGAGGAACGCGAGAGTGCGAATTTGTATTTCTTTGCCGAATGAGGAGCGCCAGTGTCTAGCGATTGAATTAATTGATAATAGTTATAATAATAATAATAATAACAATAACGATGTCGTGGGACGAAGGAAAAACGCATAATTCTTACTTCGTGTCGAAAGAATATAAATATATAAATAAGTTATATAGCTGAGAGTATGAGCCGACTTATTATTAGAAATTAATTCCGTACGAAGATAGTATAACGAGAGAAAGGAAGAAATAATAAGAACAAAGAAAGAAAAAACAAATGTGGACGCGCGTTGTACGCGCGAATATAATGATGCGTCTATGTAAGTCGCAACGAGATAATCCACGTGTCGTTGACGGCGATGATAATTATTGTATTGGACCATAATCCAACTCTTAGGGTGACGCGATTGCTGCGGGACTACGTGGTCGTGATATAAAATTAAACGAGAGTTATGAGACAGCTACGAGATATCGATGGGGAAAGCAGAATTGGTGAATATTATTATGGAAAAGCAAAGAAACGCTCGTGAGCAGGAGGGTGGTGGGATGAAGTTAGTGGTGAATGATAAACCGAATTGGGGATGCTGAAAGAAAATAAAAGATGGAAATTATTGACACACAATTATTAAAAATAATGTTAACGAAATGTACGCTGTCCCACTGTGATACAACTTTTGTTTTTGCATGGAAAAAAAAATACTATTATTGTCATAAGTAAGATCGAACCATATATATGTATATATATATGGTATATATATGCGAACATATACAAGCATGGACGTACGAATTTTTACCTTTATCCGTATGTATATATCGATGTATATACACTAGGGCGGCTTGAAAAAAAAACTTTTTTTTTTCTTTAAATCAAAATACATTCACGCCAAAGTATCTTCTATCAAGAGAATCGTGTCCAAAAATGAGCCCGATTGGACCATTTTTAGGGGTCGCGCAAGATTTTTCTAGTTTTCCCATTTGATTAACATGGGAAGAACGAAAAGTGTCCATTAAAAAAATCGTAGCTCCGCCAATTTTATAGGTACATTGATCCCGTTAGTCCCATTTGAAAGCTCTTGAAAAACCGATTAAAATGGCGTGCGGACCTTTGGGATCCCATTTCAACTTTCATCAATAATTTTGTGGTTTCGTAAGAAATTATCGACGGAATTTGCAATCGGATTTTAAAGGTCCGCACGCCATTTCAAGCGGTTTTTCAAGAGCTTTCAAATGGGACTAACGGGATCAATGTACCTATAAAATTAGCGGAGCTACGATTTTTTTAATGGACACTTTTCGTTCTTCCCATGTTAATCAAATGGGAAAACTAGAAAAATCTTGCGCGACCCCTAAAAATGGTCCGATCGGGCTCATTTTTGGACACGATTCTCTTGATGGAAGATACTTTGGCGTGAATGTATTTTGATTTAAAGAAAAAAAAAAAGTTTTTTTTTCAAGCCGCCCTATTATACACACGCTGAGGTACGTGCTGATGCGTCGAATTGATCAGGCTGTCCGGCGTAACTATCTCCGTGCACGCAAACAAACAAAAAAAAAACTCAACAGAGAGACGAATATTTGAATTTTAATGTGTCACGTGCGTCTTCGTGCATCCTCTTATTTTTATTACCCTAAATCCAAGAATTCGAGGATTCACGATGTCCACTTGGCGGGGAATGAGAGAAATTTTGAATTTAAAAACAAATATATCTATAGATATATATGAAATAATAATAATAAAAATAACGATGGCATCGCTGCGCGTGCCGCAAATACGGTATCGTTCGATGAGAACGAAGTTATACATTGCACACTCCAGCATCGATGGAAGTCAGGCAACGATGAAAAAAAGTTAATTAATAAAAATGACAAAAAAAAAACAATTTTTAATAAAGGCGGGAGAGATACATAGTAATACCGGGCGATGATAATCGTTCCCCATAATCCGTGTATGAACCATTGATATGAACTAAGAAGAAAAAAAAAATAACAAAAATATATTCCGGCCCAAAGCGTATGTGGTACCGTGCTGTAGAATCTTCGTTTGATAATCACCGCCTACGTTATACGGCAGATCAATAAATTCATTTCCTATACAATGATCGTTTATTTAATTCTCTACATTTTCTACGATTGCGGAACGAAGAAGATTCGACCGAGAGAGAGGCCCCGGTAAAGAGGTAAGTGAGCCTACGCAGTAGTACAGAGCCTGCAGTGGTCCTGCGAATTCTCATACGTCAGTAGTGACAACCGATCGTAGTCAGACGGTCGCCTATGCTGTCGGCGTCTGACCATTCTAAGACCTCACCACTGCTATTGACCTTTCGCCGCTTGGCCTCCGCTGAATTGTCCGAACATTAAATTGTTTCGAGCAACAAATAACCTTCCAGAATTTTATCCTTTCCTTTATTCAAAAGTTTTTAAAAAATTGCTGCATGTCGAGACTGTTTATCGGAGAACGTTGCGCTGATTAAAACCACTTCTTTGTCAAGCAAATCAATGATTCAGTTATTATATTGAAAAATATCGAACAATTTCGTCTTCAATCCCAAGTACATTTTGTATGGAAACAGTCATGGAAGGTAAAATTAATGCCATAATTGTGCCAAAAAAAAAAAAATAATATTCAGTGGAAAAATCCTAATATCAATGTCGACCGAGAAATTATTTTTTTTGGCTTCAACGATGTGTGAAAAATTTGCGCGTCCAGCCCGTATGTCAGCCGGTGCTGTTCTGCGACAAGGAGTCGCGTCGGCCGTCGACGAGTGAAACGGCCAAAGATGCGCGATGAATATGACCGCGAGTTTACGCGTCTGCGCATCAACGGTACGTAAGGTCACGAAGTCGGGTCGAGTGCGCGGGCGTTCGTTCACTGAAAATTGCATAGCTTGTTATAACCGCCGTGGATCTCGGTCCGTATGTACGTATCCACACCGCACGTATGTGTGTGCCACTCGAGGGCCTTGAGGTCATTATTCCCTCGGTATTATTTTCCAAGCGCTAAACTACTCGCTCGGTGTGCCACAGTAAGGCAAGTTGGCCGGAAGCCGCGGTACAAGTAGAGGGGCGTCCCGAATAACTCGACTTTTGGATCCACTTTTAACTCACTGTCACCTTTTTCGCCATAACGCGAACTCAAACTTTTTCAAGTCGAACATTTAGAATCCAATCAATGAAATTTCGCCAACACGTATAAAAATGCGGAGTCCGATTACGGAAGTTGGAAAAATTTAAAAGCGTGAGTTTTCAGAAAGTAAATAAAAATTGAAAAGTCATGAAAAACTCGTAGTTTCAAGGCTGCACGATCACTTGATCGTACTTTAAAACGAGTGAGCTCGTGAATCGGCGTGAATTGCACCGTGTAATCCTGTTCGCTCGATTCGTCATCTTCGCTTATACTCTAGAAACTATACATATAACTTTATTATTATTATTAATATTTTTATTATTACTATTATTATTATTATTTTCATTATTATTAACTTGGTTTCGTACTTTAGGTCGCTAGGCGTAAGGTTTAAATTGTATTCTAGTGATAATCATAAAGATAAAAAATCATCGTTGTTATCAATGACCAAAGACGAGTGACGAGCCATCCACAAAAACATATAGTTCTTCCCGAGCGAGATACAAGTTCGCAGCTCGCTAGAGTCTCGGTATGAGTGTGCAGATACTGCACGGACTATATACATGGGTTAGGTTGTTATACCAGGTCGCGTCGCGTTTTCTCGTTGATGGAGGCGCAGAGCGAAAAGAGGAGTGGGCGATGTAAGGGTGCGGACGGTGGAACGGTGGTACAGCAGGGGCAAAACGCGGAGACGAGCGTGCGCGGGCGATGCAGCAGAAACGGCTGCAGCAGTCGAGTCATTATGCAGGTACTGCCTGTCACCTTAGCCCTCCCTCTCTCTCTCTCCATCCCCCATCCCTCTCTTTGTCGGCGTGACCCCCAGACGGCTACAGCTATGCGATATATGAAGACGACGGGGTGCAGGGGAGGACGCGCGAGCGAGATCGTGACTTTCGAAATGTCGGGCCGGGGGGGGGGGGGGGGGGGGAGAACCGGTTTCCTCGCACCCGCAACGACTGCTCTAGGAATTCGGACGTAAATCGATAAGGGTTGCATATACACGATGCGCTTACACTGCACACACAGGTGAAGAAAGATAAACTGAGGTGAGGAAAATCCAAAGGAGGAGAAGGAAGAGACCGGAAGACACATGGTTCAGCGCGCACACAGGGACCGCGTCTATAAGTGCGGTATCGGGTCTCTGTATATCCTCGTTCTCGGCGCGAATCCGTATTTCCCCGCGCGAGCCAAACGCTCGAGAACTTAGCGATCCGATACTATGGGGACCGTATTTTATCAGCACGGGCATACTCGCTCGAGCTTCACTCGTTTCTTGCGCGTCGAATGCGCGGAGAAAGTGCTGGGATCGTAAAAGTCGGCTCGAAAAATCACGGGGCGGGTTATAAGAGCCTTCGTCTCTGGCGCCCTAGACGACTCTCCGCCGCGGTACAGGGCGGGAAGCAATAGAGCGCTACGCCAAGCCCTGTTTTATAGACGATATCAGTGGGGCGGGATAAACCCCACATGGATCGATTGAACAGAGAGAAACAGCCAATGGAATATTATTGGAATATAAAACGCTTCGGCTCTGTTAATTGTTACTGTTTGTCGTTCGCAACTGAATGTCGCAACTCATTTTTTATTATTGTCTTTCCATGTTTTATAATTTTTATTCTACGTTTTTAAGTTCTTTCCGATTTGTGGGTTCTGCCACGCGGCGGCTGCTCGTTTCCTGGTCTTTTTTTTGGGCTTTCCAGGATCGTCGTAATGCAGCAAAAATTAATTGTTCTTCCGGCTTTTAACGGAGCAAGCCACCGTAACGAGCGGAAAAACGATGGTATTTTTGTGAACTTTTTCAGAGAAAGTTGTCATTGAATCTTTTTGAAATACTTACCACAGTTTGTTGGTATAAGTACGAGATAATAAAATTTATTGATCTATTGAAATATCAATACTCAATACAATACAATAAATACAATATATAATATATATTACAACAAAACAGGAACACAATGTATATTTTATATATTATTTATTGGTCTATTGAATATTTATTTATCTGTTGAATATCCATTTATTGATCTATTGATTTATTGGATTGAAATTTATTGAATTTATTGATTTATTGATTTATTGATTTATTTTTTGAAATCATTCTGTCCACCATCCGCCCCTCCCCGGGCCTCAGAAGTTAACATGGCGAGAAAAAATGTCTAATTTGGTTGGCAGCAATCGACCCATATGGTTCATCGAAAATAGAACAATAAAAAAGATCTATATTTTTCATTATCAGTCGCTATAGTCCTACATGGCAGAACACTTTTGGCTATAAAGGAGAAAGTAGGAGACTTTGAACATTTTTCGTCCCGATTTGAACATGTTTAATGCCCATTTACCTCGGATAAAAACTGGACCGAGCTTTATGAAAAAAATCTTTTCCGGGGCCATAGAGATGGATTTCCTAAACAAAATGAAACCTCGATCATATTAGTCGAATGCATAGATTCTTTGATTTACTGTGAACCAGCTACAAAAAAATAGTTTTAAGATAAATCGTTCGAAGTTGTCGGACCTGACGGCCACAGCAGAGATAAACGATTCACGCCTCACTGCACCGTTATAATAATTTAAATTTTATAGATAAGAACTAATTTTTTTACTATGAAAAAGCGCGTCAAAGTCTATAGGTAGCATTTAAAAACCTGAACATTTCGCATGACGTCATATAGTTTAACTATCCAGACCATGCATTGTAGCTTATCCATCTCAATAAATCCAACTAGGTTTTAACTCATTTAATTCTATGAGTTTTCCTATGTAACTTTCGGACAACATTACCGATAAATATATCTCTCGATACGAAAAAAAAGAATCAATTTTCCAAAATATTGCAGTGGCTTTTTCCTCTCATTAGTTGTGAAATTTTTTTCCTGGCCAAAAAACTTGACGCATTACCCCAAATATAAACTAACAAACAGTCGAAATCTGAGCCCACGTACATTTCTTCAAAGTATAGTTCATCGAAATAAGGATTATTAATAAAAACAATTTTCGCAGCTACTTTTAACAATGTTCAAGAGAAAGAAAAAATAAATTTTTTACGAAAATGGGTCAGCGAAGTGATGTAACCAAGTTCCATTTTACATCCATAAATATTCATATAGCAATCTACCTCGACGCACCGATTGTGCGCTCATGGCAAATCTTTCTCCCAAACACGACGAAGACGTCTCAGTTGTCTTTTTTTTACGATTCAATGCAATGGAGTCTCTTTACATAAGCAGCTTGAAGGGTTGTTAAACTTTTGCACACAGTGCAAACGATCGTTATGCCATCCGGTGGCTCAAAATCCATTTACATTGCAGCGTAAGCATTATAATTTAATCCAATCAGTCCTACGGTCCTTGAAATGTCCAATTCACCCAGTGCAAATACACACTCGCACACAGCCGCACACACACACACACACGGGGTGTGCTGTAACCGTGCAATTCAACGCGGTACCTCTCCCGGGCTTAGGGGATGAATGTTCGGGAACCGCGCACGGGCAGCTGAGAGCTATAACCGTAACATATCTCAACACACAGATATATTCGAGAAAAGCAACATATGCAAGAGTAGAGTGCGCGGCCAGAGTCCGCGGCGGATGAGACTGCATGTGCGGTCCGTCACGCCGTAGGTTCTGGTGGAGGCCTCGGGCCAGCCCCGTCACACCGACCCCAACAAACCGTGGAACGAGGTCAGGAACACGCGCACGGGGCTTGCCGGTGCTCGTTGCCGGTTAGTGTATGCGCGGTCGAGAGAGTCTGCCAGCGAAACAGGCACATCGGCCCGTTCGCGTAGAGAACTCGACGGAGGCCCGCTTGCCGGGAAACCCAGGGGGTAGTATGCGCGCCGATCGGACTTTCTCGGTCGCCCTCGGAACGTTTCGTTGACGCAGGGGTGGTCGTCGCGCGCGGCGTGCTGGCACCCACGACGGACACGAGTCTCTTCAGTGGGGGCTGCAGGTGGAAGTGCCGTAGGTGGGATAGGAATATCGTGTGTCGGAGGGATGGAGAAAGAGCGAGAGAGATAGAGGGTGAAAGATCGGCGCGCGGGAGGACGAAGCGCATCGCCCGTTTCTCCTGGCGGCGATTCCACGTCGAGCTTACCGAGTGCCACGAGCGTCATTGGGCGTCCGGACGCCGCGAGACGCGCGCGTCAGAGTTACTCGCTCTCAACTTCGTTAACTCTTCGGTTTATCGCGGGTAAACGCGTCAACGGTTGACAACCATCGACGATTAAAAACAACGACTCCGAAAAGCACACGACTGTAGCGAAATAATAATAATAATAATATTAACAATTAATTCCAATAGGTCTTAGCACGTGTTTATCGATAGCCAACGTGTCACGCCGTCGGTTCTGTTCGCACATGACCGCATTCGAATGTCCAACGTTCTTACAATTCACAATCCTCGGTTTACCATCCTGATCGTGCCATCGAAGCTCAAACCATCGGTACGTGCATCGATGCCGCAGTCGCCGTAACCAACCGACCGTGAGTTATCTGTCGTTTGCCGCATTGCATCGACGCATTCGTTCTTGCGGTGGTCATCGCGAATCGCGGAAAACAAAAACAAAAAAGTTATTCGGAATTATCCCCTTGTAGTTGTCGCTACTTCCGAGAAATTAACTTAATGAACGAAAATAACATAAATTAATGAGACAATTTATAACCGAGCCGCGATACATCTATAAATTTAGCTGTTCGATTAATAAAAATAATAATAATATCAATAACAAGAGTGGTAATTAAGACTAAAATTAGTTGCGGAACGCATTGCCACGTGACTGACCGATCGGTCACGCCGACTCGAATGACCAAGCGTAACCCCTTTACATCCTGAATTTCCTAGTCAGCCAACGATATTCCACTGGATTATACACGACTGTGTCAGTCATCTTCGACAATACAAACCTCGCGGGTGTTTGTGTTTGTGTGTTGGTTATATATCGTGTGTGCAGTGCTAAGTGTCGCGTTGCGGATTTCGAGATCGTCGCGACGATCAAGTCCGGATCGACCGGCAGTGAACTTTCGTCGTTCTGCCGGGCCGCTTCCTCGCCATCTTCATTCTCCCTTCGGAGTTCTTCGGCGTGGCTCAAGGAAGCCGCGCCGCTTCGAAATTCGGACGAGCCAGTGACTGGTACGAAGAAGTACCGAGCTTCACCTTCTTCTTCGGCTATTATACCAAGTCACAGTGAAAACTTGGCTCATCACCTCAGACTAGTTCCAAAGGCTATACATACATAGATCTAAATACATACATCCATGTAGATTTATTATACATATATTTATGTATAGAGATATATTTTTGGCCTCCGTTATACGTTTTATCATCAGCGTAACTAGGGTATCCCCTAACTTGTCGTTTGTCAATCACGTGGTTAGTTCGACCCACGCGAAAGAAGGTCACCGGCCTTTGCCGAGATCGACAGCGAAAAGCTCACCTCCATGCGGACGGCGACCTCGTGCGCTCGTGGAAAACCTTGTATGTACCGACGACAACAGAATCCTTTCATTACCCACTGCAGCGAAATTCTTTGCAGCCTATAAATGTGTGTAGCTGCTTCAGCTGCCGTCTCTTTCTCTCTCAAACCACGTTTTGACATTTCGTAAAACCGTGTCGTTTTCTCTATCGCACGTTTTCACTTCCTTGTTTTCTCCCTCGGCAACCCTTGCGAGCTCACAGACGCGCTCGGGAGCTCTCACTCTCGTTCTCGTTCGCCTCGTTGTGCCGAAACTTTCCCAACGTTCTCGACAACCGCACAGTTCTCCGCCTCCGCATCGTCCGGTTACTCAGGTGCGCCTATTCAACGTTTTGTGGGAGCTAGACAGACACGGAAGAATTGTACGGAGCCGAGCTTAGCAATGTGATGATAAACACGAGGATGAAATTGAAGGACGGAATGACGGAATAACGAGTGAACTTTGTTTAAAATTCACACAAATTTGAACACACAAATTTCACACAAATTGTTTGTTTGATACAGTCACACGTTGAATAATCGAGGAAGCGAAGAGAAGCTCGTGCGTGTTACAAACATGCGTAAAAATTGGATTTTGGACCTGACGGTCGAGGACGAGAATGTGTTAATAAATAGCCTGGAGTTAACGAGATCCAGCGAGATATTCAACCTTCGAGGCTGATGAATTCGGAAAGAGCGAGACGATCTCGGGGATCGATAGCTTCGTCTGAGGTTCGTTTTGCCGGGAGATCGACCCCGAGAATTGACAATCGCTCGTATCATGATAGAGCCCTGAAGTGCGCGAGACAGAGAGTGCGAGTCATGTCACGTGTCGGAGCTCATCACTTGGCACGTCTGGCCCTACTGACTTTAGTCGCTCTGCTGACGAGTCAACAGCGCGCCATCGCGAGCGAATTTCCCGAGAGGGAATGCTGCGATCCGATTTATCCCATACCGGAACCCACCAGTCGCGCGCCATCGGCTCCTACACCCACCGGAAGAAGCGGTGAGTTCACTCAGATTTCACTATCACAAAACTAATTCAATTTAAATGTAATCAAGACTATTCCCTTATTACATAAGAAATTTTTAGTACATTTGATTCTTCTAACTCAATAATAAGAAAAATTCATCGATGAAAGTAATTGCGCTGCACCCAGAGGCATTCGGTTTATCAAACGATGATTTCATTAATTTAAAATAAAAACTGTAGTTGAAAAATATAAAAAGATCTGCAATGCGGAAAATTCGTGACGAAAAAATTTAGAATGGGTAGATTAGAAAAATGCGATGGAATCGATGAAACTTGAGGCTCGATGTTCGAACGAAAAAAATTGCCGGGGTCGAAGAATTTTCTATGCGATTGCGACTCGAGCCCACGTAATCAACCGGCACAGCGGTCTCGTTATGTGTATTTCGTTTTGCTAGGACGGAATTTCAACGTTTTGGTGAATAGCTAGGGGTGCGCTCACGTATGAATATATCAGTGCTGATCCACGAGCGACGGCACGCAACGATGCTCAGCGATTGCTCTTGACGTCTGATTCGGAACACGCTTCAACCATTCCTATGTAGTGTAAACCCTGTCACAAGGGCAGGTGGAGGTAGAAAGAGAAAGAAAGAGAAAGAATGAGGGAGGAAGAGAGAGAAAGAGAGTGAAAGCACGCAGTACATCGCTGGAATAACGAAAGTCTTTGCGAATGCAGCGATCTCGAAAGTAATCGTCGATCAAGCGTGCGAGGGAGCGTACCGGTACACGTGGATGCTGTGCGGGGATGAAGTGAGTCAGACAGCCAAGAGCAGGCCGATTCTATTGAGTCTCGTGAAGCGCACGGCCTCGTTTTCCGAGCGTGGATTCAACCGGAAAAAGCGCAAGCGGGAGATGCTTGCTCGGATGGTTCTATTCCCCGTTCGTTGCGCACCAAGCAAACATCTTAGTTTGCCTATGTGCCGCGGAGTTTTCTCGCACGCAAAACTTATTCGCTCGTCCGGTTTTGGTTCCGGTTTGCTCTCGGCGATAAAAATATTCCGAAATTTTTTTTTGGCGTGCACGTATGTTCCGGTCGAGGTTGGCGAATGAGATCTTCCGATTGTGTTTTCGAAAATGGTAGCGATAACGATAAAAAGAGGTTACGATGTTATGGATAGCTGGGTTGTCTCGAGACGCTGCTGCGACGATTGAGACAGGGTCTTCATTTTTCTAAGTCTCCGGCAATTAATTTTAATTTTCACATCCTATCAGCTGGTGCGGCCCGGGCTGTCGATGGCTGTCAGGGAACTCAGACAAATCGCGACACCAATAACTTCCTTTCATAGATTTCACTGGGTGCCAGCAAGAAATGTTCTTCTGGCAATTTCATTTTTGATTCATTAATATTTGACGGGTATGAAATACACGCTCACGTGGACCCGATTGGATGACTCTTAATGATTCTAATACGCCAGCGAATAGATACGGAGAAGAAGATTTAAAGCAAAATAATATATAAATATCTTAACGGCTTACTTGCAATTTTTCAGTTTCATTATTAATTTAGTAATTTTCCGGGCCTGATCCGTCTATTACTTTGACAAGCTCTACGTATTTCCCGCTTCGCAAAATAGACATTTAACGAGCTTCACACGGACGTGTGACAATAGATACTCACACATGTTTCATACACGTGTTACACATGTTACATAGACACTTTTACATGTTTATCATGTTAATCCAGTAATTTAATAATTAATCAATATGTTCTAAATTTGAATGCTGAACTGAAGGCTGCTCGATGGAAAGCGAATTTAAGGGATTAGTTCTAAGAAGGCCAGCCCTCAAGGAACGCTAGTGCCAATATCTCCCCACCATCGTCGAAATGCATGGTCGATAACGGCGTGCGTGAATCTCGTCGCAAGTTATCAATAATAACATCTTATTATCTACGCCCAGTAACTTCCGACGATCGAGAAGTAGTGAGCGCATCGACGTCGAGGAATGAACAATCCTGGTCCGTACAGGTCCGGAAAATGTCGGATGTGTAGTCTTTCGGTCGTAATTCCGTGATGAAACGCCGAGCGCGCTCTTCATAGGGGTCGTTCCAATAATAGATATACTTTCAGCCTATCCTTGCACCGCTGCTCGAGATAGCGTGGTTTAATTGGCTGACCTCTGAACCGCAGCGCCGCACGTGGCTGAGTCGGGAACTGAGCTGTGCTTCGTTGTGCAAGATACCCTTCACTTTTATGCATGTTAGAGCCGTATTGAAGACCGTGAGACGAAACGACCGATCGAAGCATAAAAAGAAAATCCTGTCACGCATCGCCGAGTCGAACCGAACATAACCTATGTGCTTTCGTACATGCAAATGACGGGACTCCGTTGTTTCAATCATCTCCAAACCTTTTCACCTTGTACCGATTCTATCCGTTTCAACTGTTTCCCATTCCATTGACGTTAAATCGCACGGAGAACCGAGGTTCAACCGACTAAGCGAGTCGTCACTGTTTCCGCGCGACCTATTTCGCGATGGATCCTCGGTAACGAGGTCGCTTTAGGACAATTTCAAAGTGCTCGCCACGATGACGGCTCAAGCTCTCGCGAGGCTCTGTCGCGTTCACTCGCGCTATAGAGACTTTCGCTCACCGTCTTTCGCTCCTTGATTCGCTGTTCTCGATTCGCGACCCGGAAACGAACAAATTCCATTCGACGCCTTTCTATTATTCATGGTCAGGATTAATTGGTTGGTTAGAAATGTTAGACACGCGAATACGGGCTTAGGGGGAATTTATTCTTATTTTGTTTGTATTCAGGAGTATTGAAGAGAATTAGATGCAATAATTTTCGATGGCAAAAAGTGAATTTTGCACGTACGAATGGAATACCGATAGTATAAAAACGAACCGATTGATATCTTGGATAAGATAACCAAAAAAAATATATAAAAGGTTAAAAAAATAATCATCAGACATAACGTAAATGTGAATCTCAATTCAAATTTAAATCATAACGACTAGGAATAACGATTCGTGATCGTTTATCAGAAGATGAGATTATCTTCAAGAAATATCATCAATTCACGACTTTAAATTTGAAGCCACACGTCCGTTACTCATAGCGATATTCGGCTTCAATTGAAGAAACTTCAACGCCGAAAATGGTATACAAACCCAGCCGCACTATATTAAGCCAATGCAATAAGATTAATAATTATTTATAATTTAACCCGTCACAGGAAGACGAAGAATAAATTGTTCATTGCAGTAATTCAACTAGACTGAAATAATAATTGGCCAATAATCCGTACTTCGTACGTACATTGCACCCAGATGCTTCAGCCTACGAATAGCAAATATGAAGAATAATATTATACTCCATCTACTGCAATAAAAAAGCCTGCATGAAAAATCTGTGGAGAAATGTGTCGCATGCGGTTATCGGTTGTGCGGAATACGGCAGTTGATGCACTTGTGCGCAGGCTGCAAGAAGCATCTGCGTTCAGTCTCGATGGTACGTGTCCGGATAGAGTAAACGAGAAAAATCCACGTTCCGACTCTGTATTCTGTCGTTGGATCATCGTATAAGCTAAACAGTCGAGTTATTCAGAGTTTTATCATTCGAATCCAATAAGAAGGTAACGCGATGTCTATTCTATTTTCTATCGGGATATTTCGACAAGAAATTCGAGAATTCTTCGCTCACGAATTTCTGTACATTTTAAGCATTTCACTAGATTTTATATTATTTTTTATATTAATTGCACATTATTCGCGGACTGAGTAGCTGTCCATTTAAAAAAGAAACAGATTCCTTTTTTTCGAATATTTTTCACCAAAGATATTTAATTATTCACTTAAAGTGCTAAGTGCGGCTAGGTCGTCGTTTTTTATTTCAAAGAATTCTATTTTCGTAGATTGTTTACATAATGCAATCGTGATAATACAATAATCCCGATTGCTACTGTTCATACAAAGAATTTTTTTTCTCGGCCAATTACACGAAGGAGAAATTAGTGAAGAGAATATAGAATATATCGGTGACGCTTATTGCTTGTGTCGCGCGGGGGACGTTAATATTTGCAGTGCGACATATCGACCAGTCAATTGCGGTCGGTTTACTCCTCGTTTTATCGTTTTATCTTTTTATTTTTATCGAACGACAGTGTTGCGGATGCGATCGTGGCCTCGAGAACTTTATTGTAGAGCTGAGCAAGCGATTCACCGATACATTGAATTACATGTATATATATATATATTTAGGTATGTATACATACTACATGAAGTTATTGTTGCGCACTTGTATTAGCTTGCCAAGCGGCGGCTAGTGGAAAGAGCGATTCCTCGTTTCTCGTAAATGCCAAACTTTTACGTTTAGTGTGCGGGCAAAACTTGTTAGAACCAAAGTTTTTAACGACTGAACACGCGGATCGGAAGCGTTGAAAAAAGGTTTTAGGAACTGAACTCCGAAGTTACGGAGTATGTACTTCCGGACGTTCCGCAATTGTCCGTTGTGTCAATCCAAGTGACGAATATCCAGTTTCGTGCCGTAACGGGTCTACGTTTTGTTGCCAAAAATGTAAGTTAGCTTCGCTGAAAACTTTATGCTCTTTTTCGCTTTATCAACGTTGGTCTAGGATTCCCAAAACTGCGGGCTCTCAGCGCACACTTAATTGTTGTGTCTTTTATAATTATCGAAGCATTAACATTTAATATTGCCATTTATCGTATATCTTATAAAAGTGTATTCCTAGTTCATGGAAATATTGTACGCTCGAAAGGTCTTGAGAGAGTAAAAAAAGCGATGGAAAAAAGACAATTTACAATATTTTTTCTCCTGAACTTACGATTCAAAAATTAACGAACTTGTGATCGTCTTGAGAAACGAGAAAAACGGGATAAAAGACAATGAAAAGAAAATCGAGGGGCTAGCCTTTAGTACGATGTTCGAATAATTGTCTTGAATGTGCGATTCAAATTTTATACCGAACTTACAGGCGCCCAGAGGCGTTATTGAATAGAGTATTACTCTCTGACACCGAGAGAAGAAAGGTTGACGAAGGCGGAAGAAGACGGTAGTTCAACATGAGATCCCAGCACAAATGCCAATTAAAGGTATTCCCCTACAGTCAAATAACAAGTTTATAAATAAGTCATCCTGAAAAGTTCCCTCTGGAAACGAGAGAACAAAAATGTTATTTGCAGCCATCTTCCACGCGAAGAAAAACATTCGAGAGAAAAAAAATAATGGCCTTGATAGCGCTTAGACGAGACGAGAGAAGAGAAAAACTGAAGCCAGAAAGACACCCGGAAATTCGAGGAGTACATTTTTTCAATGGCGTAAGTCTCGGATTTTTTGCTCGACAGAGATTACTCGTGCAAAGGTCTAACAAAATCATTCAGCATTTTGTCCCAACCGTTAAAGGCGTGAATCTGAATTGGGTAACGATTCATTAGAACCTTTCGTGTTATTTGTGCTTATTGAGGTAGGGCATTTTTTTAGCACTTCCAATTAAACGTCATTAAAAAATGTTTACAAAGTTTTCCGTAACTCTTTTCAAATTTTCACACGAATGAAACAGCACGTCACTCGAAAGATGCAGCTGTTTGCTCCATGTGCGTGTGGCAGTTGCAGGATTGCCAAAAGTGCGACTATTACCGACAATAACTTTGTCCACCTAGTGGCATTTCCTCTCGTTTTGTACTTTTCACCACATTCGATTCGTTTTTCCTTCGTCAAAGGGCAAACTCCATCACTGTGGTTCATCTTAGAAATCTCCGTCCGCTCTTGCTTCTTCCGCTACTTCACGCCTGATTCGCTCGCTATAAGTTAACTAATATTGACTAACTCGCAAGCTCCAGACCGTCCGGGAGTATTGAGCAAATACACTCAAAAACGAAAGCTCTCAGATAGTTTTCCTTGCACCCGGAAAAGCTGGCGGAGATCGCCGTTCCCGTGATTTCAACGAGTCCATCATACGTCGATGCCACATTTATTTTTATTTTTTAAACTATTTTTTTTTGTTCTGGCCCGCCGCGCGCGAAATGTGATTAAATGGATCAATTACATGCATCTATTCTGGACGCGGAGAGATTTGCTCGAAGCTGCGGTGTATTCTCGACCAAAGTGGGCTTCGATTATCGATCGTACGTTTCTATTTATTCTTCGTTCACTTTCCACAAGCCACACCGGCTGGTGCGGCCTTCCTGCGTCGAGGTGAGGGCTGGACGCAAAGCACCTTCGATATCCTCGATTCTGTTTGAAGAACGCTCGTGAATTCTTCGCTTAGTGGCACCGCTGCGAGATTCCCTTGCGTCTTTTGCCCACATGTTCGGCTATATTCGAGTTCAAGTTCGTACAATTTACTTCGCTTAGTCGTCACTCCTCCACGTACGACAATCGAGTTCATTTCTTACACTTAAAACCTTCGTATTTATCTTCGTCTCAAAAGTATGACACAATATCTCTCGTACGGATATCGAAAAAAATGTATATAAGTACGACTAAGTACAGAAAAAAATGTCTGTTACCAAAAGATATTGTATATTTCCCGGTGACGTATATTTTTTTTTTTAACCTTTGTTATTCGATCAATTTTTTTAAACCTAAATAACAGTGACATTGAAAAAACAATTTTAAAGCAACTTTCGTGTAAAATCGACGACGGAATTTTCCGCATCGGTGTTTCCGAATGAATAATGCCGAGACAAAAGAAGAAGAGAATAGTTCGAAGCTCACGCGGTGAATTTGAGATTCAACGGAATGTTCGGTGTGTTCGTGAAAGTCGAACTTTTATTTTAAAACGGTGTCAGGTTCGGATGGTCGGTGTGGGTAGGACCCGCGAGGGCAAATAACGTTCGAGGAAACCAATATCAGAGCCACGACCGCGCGGCCGAGAGTCGCGACCGATGCAGGAGACAGAAGTTTCCTCGTCAAACACCCCCCCGATCCCCTGCCCATCCCAAACAGGCAAAGAGAACCGGATGTAAAAAGTGTTTCCTGATGTTCTCGGAGTATACGTACCGCTGGAAGAGAATGGTACGAGGGAGAACGGGATAGCAGATGCGAAATTGTCTGTCCTATCTTGTTGCATTCCCTTGATGATGATCAGCATTCTCACTTGTGCCTTCGTCACTCGCAACTCGACAACAGTACTGTTTTTTTATATATACCTATTAGGGTGTTTCGTAAAAAAAATCCAATTTTTGCGGCAGCCGGCTATTTTTAAATATCTTGCTTCTGTTGAATCGTGCAAAAGATGAGCCCGATCAGAAATATTCTGGGGGCTGTCGCCTTTTTATAAAGTTTTCAAACGTGACAACTTCTCGTTTTTCTGCTTCTCTTTACATTTTCAAACAGACCGCCCACTTAAAAACATGTTTAATTGAAATATTCAAATGAAGATTGAATGATTGCTGTCTTTTGTCGCCGGTCTTGCCAGTCTTTTGTTCTGCAAAGAGTGCCGAAAAAAAATGTTACGTCCGCTTAACAACTATGATCCAGGGATATTTACGTACTAGGGGTTGAATGAGCTCTTTACTAAGCCATATGTTGCGGCCTGCAAATACGCACGAAAAAGCTAGAAAGATATGGTTGCGTTATATAAAAGTATTGACCTCGATTCTAACCCCGAAAAACGCATGATTCCTTTACTGCCACTCAAAGTATGCTTCTCAATTAGTATATTGATTCGTGGAGAATTAGTAATATAGAGAGTAAAATAATTCATTCTCTCATTATTTCACAGTACTTCTTTATTTAATTTCGTATGTATAATGTTAATAAAAGATCCAGAAGTTATTATTGAACTCAGACTGTCCCAGTTCGATAGAATTCGGCCGGTATATAGTATTTATATCCATCGCTTAGCTTGCCGCGGATATCGGACCAAACTGACTCCACCCTACGACCCGCGCAATCTGCTTTAATTAACATAATCACTTTGTTGTTATTTCCCCTGTTTGGCTACCGGACGAGAAAATTTACGATGGCGAGGGGTTTCAACGCCTATCGCATCGTCGTACCGTCGTGGCACACTCTTTGTGTGCTACAAGTACACTGATACCGGTGTAGTGTGTATACTCCTGGCTCCTCCGCACGCTCTACTTTATGGCCACTTCATTATCTCGACGGACACGGTTCGGAACCTTTATTAATTTACTATCGAGGCCGAGTGGGTGTGACCGTGGTGCGAGGGAAGCCTGTGCCACTTGACGAAAAATCGTAACGAACGAGGAAAACCGTGGAGGAGCCGTGGGCTCCGACGACGAGGGACTGATAACGACGATGAGATAATCGACTACAGTGTCAGTGTTATTGGATCATTTTTAACAATCTCATTTCGTCTTTCCCTCTCACATTTACCCAACTACGGGTTCTGAAACCATTTTTCAAATCGACGTAATAATCTTTAAAAAGCACGGAGCTAAGAAAAAGAAAACCGTAAAATTGTGATTTTGAAGATACAATATTTTCGCTGTGAATTTGTTTGATACGAACGGCGCTTGTCGACGCGTTTCTTTGATACTCTTTTGGTTCCACGGTTCGGCTCTTGCCAGTGTGAAACGCGAGGTTGAAAAATGTCTACTTGCGCGTTAACACGCGCCGATGATTTCCGAGTACACATACCCACGGCAATTCCGGCAAATACGGACGCGGATTCTCTTTGACTACGTTTTTTTTTTTATCAACAACGAGGGAGCGTAGTCTACTTTTCACGAATTCTTCAACGTCGACGCATCGTTACGCCTCTATCGAATCATCTTCACCGCTTCATCCTATGCCGTTATATTTGTTGCACTCGGGTTTACTCTTTTTATCATTTTGCATACGTACAAACACCTCTCGTGTGTGAATAATGCGTTTATCGCACAAAAGTGATGCGACAAACAGTTGTTACCGGCTCCAAAAAAAAGCGTAAAGGTTTCACATGAAGGTTTTAAATTCTTTTAGCAGTACGAAACATTCAATTATTAGAATGACAAATAGATATTGATCGGTGTAATACACAAATAATTCATGATAATTTTTTTTTCTCGTTTCAAATGGATTGAATTGCTTTTTATTGCAATTTTTTCATTGATATTATAATTTAAAAAATAAAAAAATAACGTCAATCCGATCAAATCTGGCGTAATGAATTTATATTTGAATATCCAAGCGCACGTTCATTGTAATTCAAATGAATGTATTCAAACTGAATAAATCCGCTGTGTTTACCGTCCTCGCGTTATACGCGCGAGTAGTACAAAGTAGCGTGGATGTATGCACGAGTTGGAATTCGGATTAAACGGTTAAATGAATATCCGAATCGTTGCTTTCATAATGCGAGGAAAATCCATGCATTATGTCGGTGAAACGATCTCGAATGGGCGACGATACACCATCCTCGTGTGATTTAATTAATATTGATTGTAAAATTTCGACATGTCTGACGTATTCAACCGAAACCCAAATCCATCAAGGAAGTGTCATCGGGTAGTTTAAAAATGAAATATTGAGTAACAAATTTTGCCGAATCAGTCCTATGCAACGATACAGTGTACGGCTCATGTAATACGTACCATGTATGGCTGTGAATATTTTCTCGCTGTTCTTGCAAGCTTTGATAATTGTTATAAATTGCTTTCATAATATTTTTACGTTTTGTTGAAGGCCATCAGTGCAGGCGTTAGGGGGCGGCCGTCGGGGCGACGGCCCGGGGCGTCAAATTTGGGGGGGGGGGGGGGGCGAGGTCTGGGGCTGACACGGCAAAAATTATACGTAGCAATTTTCTGTGGGCGCCACAATATTCTTGCCGGGGGCGTCAGTGGCCTAACGCCGGTACTGAAGGCCACGGATCGAATTTCCGAATGTTCGAAATTCCGACGGTACTAAATTCTGAAAATGCAATGTTAGAACCGCCGAAAGAGCGTTACATTGACGAGGCAAGGCTCCGAACCCCAATGACACAAAACGTTTACAAGCGCCAATAGGGGATCTTGAAATAGTATAAGCCGACCGACGACGAGAGTAAGTGAGAGTGTTGCATGCGCGTCAAAACTTAGAAAGTGCAGCACTTACAAAATGTAACCCTTCGAATGAGCGGCCGTCGAAAATTAGAAAATGCAATGTTTAAAACGAGCCAAGGCTAGAAAATGCAGCGCTTCGAACGCCGATACTTCGACCGAGCACCGCATCGACGCGCCACCGGCGGAACGGCAAAGCTTCGAAGCTTTGTCGTTCGCACCCGTGGCGCTTCGGTGCGGTGCTTGTTCGAAGTATCGGCGTTCGAAGCATTGCATTTTGTAAGTTTTGGATTTCCTAAGCATTGCATTTTCTAAGTTTTAACGCGCACCCAGATAATTTTGTCAAACCAGATCTTTTAACGCAATAATATATATATGTTTTCGGAATTTTCCTCGGTTAAAATATCGGCGCAACAGCATTTACGGAATGTTGCACCGTCGGAACTTTGAACATTTAGAATTTTGATCCACACTCTTGTAGAAGTTGTCGATGCGTAGTGTGTCGGGCATCCCGAAAAACTGATCAATTTCGGGATAATCCGCAGCGCATACGGTATAGTACGTAATTCGTCGTGACGGGTGGCTGTGTTAGATACTGACAGCGAATTGATCTAAACCATTTTCACCTCAATGTAAACCACGGAGAACAGTGATATTTTTGGTTGGAGCCAGCATCTGGTATCGCTGGAAACCGTGAAGGGTCGTAGGGTGACGATGCGGACGAGGTCGTGGCAGTACAAACTCACCGATGGCACAGAGAGTTTGACCAGCAAATAATTGTTCGAACAAGAGATACAGAAGGAGAGGATGAGAACAAGGACGAAAGAAAGAGAGAGAGAGAGAGAGAGAGAGAGAGAGAGAGAGAGAGAGAGAGAGAGAGAGAGAGAGAGAGAGAGAGAGAGAGAGAGAGAGAGAGAGAGAGAGAGAGAGGAGAGAGAGAGAGAGGAAGAGAGAGGGATAGGAGAGAGTGAGAGAGAAAGCGAGAGTATGACGCAGGCTGCAACCGCCTCTTGGGAAACAGAGCTCGTAACTGAAGCAACTGAGCGATTGCTTTCAAGGCATTTATTCGCTTTCCCCTTTGTCACGGACACCAAGTTTGTATCGCAAGATGCGAACTACAGAAAGTCATATGGTTTTCGACAGTCATTACTTTGGGATGTATGTTTGACGTGCGGAATGACAATTCTGAGGTTTATCTGCTAATTTATTGTTGAGAACATTTCCGAAACTCGAGCCGTTGCTGTTCAGTGTCGTGAGGGCTCCACGAGTCAGTGGTGATCTGATCGAGGGTTTCCTTGCAGCAAATTCCCAGAGCGCTGTTAATATATTTAAGGGCGAGGAAGCCGGATTTTTCACAAACCGCACTCGTGACCTGGTTTTTTTGTGATTATTTATTTCCTAAATCGCAGTCTACACTACCGCCACACTGTATCAGACCACTTATCGCGTGCCCAACCAAAAACCAGTCGCGACTTTGAACGATGGTAGCTTCGTCAAAAATGAAGTTACAGATTGTCCATGCAGACCATTGCGAAGCTTACTTACTATTCTGCGTTTGAGACGATGGGATGCAACACTTGAGCGATTTATGCAAAAATTTTACTTCAACCTTGACATGAGCTTCAGTCTTCCACACATATCGCAATCCGCTCTATTTCCGATAGTCACATAAAATTCCGTTTAAACGGCCTAAACGATCGTATCACGAATCACGACTAACTTACGAAGGTCAATTCGGTTCTCTCCCCGTTTGAAACTTCGAAAGAAGAAAAAAAAGAGTGTGACTTCAATTCTCACACCATTGGTTCATTCTGAACAATGTGTTGACACACCGACAACTGCGTCAGAGATGAGAGTAATTTTCTCCTCTTCATTCGATGCGGTTTGTCGTTGGTTTGTATCGCTTACTGCACCTGTGACCTGGCAAGCATCCAGGTATGGCTAGTCGACCCGTTTACACGATGCTGGTCAGTAAGCCTGACGTGTGGCCGAGTTTCTCCACTGGTGCGCCTCTTTCGAGTTATATAACTGCTAGTCGCAATTCGGAGCTTTGCACGCGAACGAATTCTTCGAAATCATTTTTTTCGACTATTTCCTGACCTCCAGCTCGAAATAGCTTTGGCTCGTAGTCGAAATTGAACCGCGAATGGCGGATTCATTTCCGTATACATGTGTATATAGTCTTATTTTGCTGCTGCTTTTAACGATCATTCTACTCGTCGTACGTGAAGGCCCGACCGTACTATACCTATATAGTCATACGTTTATACGTATATTTGTTCAGTGGTAGACCATAGTGCATCCTAACCGTCCCACGTGGTTTATTACTGCGTAAAATGTTTTCATGCTCTTTACGGCCAAGGTGAACTACCCTACCAGTGCGGATAGAGTAGGGCAAGTTGTGGTCGCCACGTCAACCCACATTCATAACGTTTGTCATTTTTAAACATAGTGGATTACGATTTCCATATGGATGACACGGCGCAAGCTTGGTACGTGTGTTAATTATTCTTCGTCTCATTGTCAGTGGGACTTTTATTTTAGGTGTCTGATGTCTCATCGTTTTTTTTATGGAAGTGCGTCCACGACTGGCGGATCTTGCAAGCTGCCTTAAAACTGAAATGTCGATCTACCTTGACCTCTAGTTCGGCACTCAACCCTTATTAGAATAAGGGTTGAGTGCCAACACCGCAAACTTTACAATTTTATGTCTCTTCATTCCCGCTCATCTATCTCGCTCAATCCTAGTCTGCTCATTCTCAACCCCATTCCTGGGAAAGGGGGGAAATGTGACCTGGGAAGTGCGGATAAAAGTACCGAATATTCAATGGTTCGACAGGTCAATAAATCGAATTGAAATCCTCCGGAGGTAAATGGATCGAAACTGCATGGCTCAAAATAACAATGTTTCTAAAGACCGAAGTCTCGACTACTTATATATAGGTATAGCACTGCAGCTCCTTAGACCGGCGTGATTGGCTGCGATCTTCACGCGGTCACTTATATATGGGGCATTCCATGACATTTCGATCAAGATCTGGCGATAATTTTTCAGATCGTTTTCATAATTTTTTATTCGGAAGTACTTATCGAAAAAAACGAACACCATTTTTTTCAAATAACATTGTTAGCATTAATCAATATTGCAAGATGGAGCTTTCAAAACTATGGGAGAAAAAAAATAAAAATCAAAAATTCGCCAACAAATATTGATGATGCATTTGTCACATACAATTTTTTTGATTTTTATTTTTTTTCTCCAGTAGTTTTTAAGCTCCATCTTGCAATAGCGTTTGAAAATTTCCTTATAATTTATACGAATTCTGTGAATTTTTTCAGGCGAAAAAAGCGGACGTTTTTAAAAACTTTTTTAATTTAAAAAAAAATATATCAAAAAATGTATTTTTGAAAAACTTGAAAAAAATTGCGTTCGTTTTTTACGATGAGTAGGTATTTTTGAATAAAAAATTTTGAAAACGATCTGAAAAATTATCGCCAGATCTTGATCGACATGTCATGGAATGCCCCATGTATATATTGTATATTATATACATATGTATATATACATTTTCGAGATTTTTATCTCCCGTAGTATTGTCAATCAGAGCCATGCCTATTCACTACACTCATTTTTAAATCATTTTAATTCGATTTATTGGTCTTTCGGAGCATTAAATATTCGTGAACATTGAATAAAAATATCCATACGTTAATAATATCAAATAGGTATTTTCTTTATTTATATCCAGAGATTATATTACACTTTACCCGCTAAATATTCTGTAATTTACATTTATTTTTATTCCTGTACGCACAGCAATCTGGATACACAGTAGGGCAGGCCCTGGGTCGCTGTACCGGCAGGTCCGCAAGGTTATCCATATCAAAGCCTGACGAGCGACGATTTCGAGGGACGACATCGCATAAGCTTGGTCTCTGTCGTAATTATTCTCAGTCCCGACGCGGGCCGTGACTCTGGACCCGTCCGGTGACTTGCGTTTTTTTTTCTTTCCGACCTGTCTTCGCGACTGACGGATTTTTTAAGTTGCCTCAGAGCAAAATTCTCATTCTTTCTCACGCTCTACCACAGGGATCCAGTTTTCTAAAAAAGTGAGGTTGATCAAAGTTCATGTCTTTCACTTCGTTTTTCATGTCTAACTTCTCCATCTTTTTATTCGTTGAATACAATACTTTGTATTCCCACGAATTTTAATTTTTAAGGTTGCGATTTATCACCGCAACCTCGTCTATCTAGAAAAAACACCATGCAGAGATAAAATATTTTCCCAGTCACATTGAGTCTTACTCATGTGTGTGAATTTGAACGCCGATGGAAAGGCTACTCATCTTTGCCCCACCGAGTTTTGTGCAATGATATATATATATTAAAGTGGTCCTTATATTGCCTTTGGACGAATTTTGACCCGCTCCCCCACCAGATTGGCTCCAAATAATTGAAAAAAAAATGCCCTAAATTGGCAGCCCGCCATCTTTAAAACCGGCCATTACCAGCAGGGGTCATTTTTCCCCTTTGAAATACACAGGATTTTTCGACTCTCTAGTAACATGCCTATTTGAGTCGCTTGAAATAATCTTAAAAATCCAATCTCAATCTCAATGAGCCCGTGGCACCTTTGTGCATGAAAAAAAAAATCTTACGGTTTGATTTTGAAATAGGTACGGGTCGTTCCACGCCGATATATAAACATGTTTTTCGGTTTTTCTTTATTTCCGGATAATTTTGTCAGAAAATTTTGTAGATTTGAAATATCAATCTTAAAATTCAAAATACTGATCTTGAAAGCCATATTGGCCATTCCGACTCAATTTGTTTTTTTTCTTCTTTCGTTTTTCTTCTAGTTGCCGAATAATTTTATCAAAAGAGAGTTCAAAATATCCGATCTCATTCTAAAGATTAAAAATACCGGTCTTGAAATTAATATGGGCCGTTCCAACTAGAAACATTCTTTATTTTCCATTAAAATTTAATTTTCCAAAATAAATAGTGTTTCGAGTTGGAATAGCCCATATTAATTTCAAGACCAGTATTTTCAATTTTCAGAATAAGATCGGATATTCTGAACTTTCTTGTGATAAAATTATTCGGCAACTAGAGGAAAAACGAAAGAAGAAAAAAAAACAAATTGAGTCAGAATGACCAATATGGCGTTCAAGATCAGTATTCTGAATTTTAAGATTGATATTTCAAATCTAAAAAATTTTCTGACAAAATTATCCGGGAATTAAAAAAACCCGAAAAATATTTTTATATATCGGCGTGGAACGAACCATAACCATTTCAATATCGAACCGTAAGATTTTTTTTTTATGTACAAAGGTGCCACGGACTCATTGAGATACTTCTTGGATTTTTAAGATGATTTCAAGAGACCCGAATAGGGATATTACTAGAGAGTCGAAAAATCCTGTGTATTTTAAAGGGGAAAAATGACCCCTGCTGGTAATGGCCGGCTTTAAAGATGGCGGGCTGCTAATTTAGGGATCTTTTTTTTTAATTATTTGAAGCCAATCGGGGGGGGGGGCGGGTCAAAATTCGTCCGAAGCCATCATAAGGACCACTCTAATATATATAGATATAACCGCGTCGAGCGTTTGTTAATTCGACGTGAGCTCGACGGCATTAAGCTCTTCCTGCCAGCGTCGTCGTTATAACCTCTCTGTTGTACCGTATGCATGTTTACACGGGTACACGTACACATACGCACTGACGTAGCCTCGTCGACCACCGCCGAGACTTTAATGCCAGCGTTGGTCGAGTCACGACGGCACGCGACGGGATTCGAGTCTCGGCCACGCGAACTAGCGATGTCTCGACAGCACAACCATGCCGGATTCTACAGAGCTAATGTATCATGTACGATTCAGTCTATAATTACCGGCATTGAAGACAGTTGCTTTCTTTTTTTTTTATCAATAAATACCTTATGACTGTGAATCGGAATATCATAGCTTTCGTCGAAAAAAGCATTTACGGTATTACAGTAATTCTATAATGTGCTATTCCGTATAGGAATCGAGGAATTTGGGCCATAGATCGGGTTAACGCTAATGTAATCACCTGGTGGAAGTTAGGAGATCCGAGGATTTTATTTAAAAATATTCGGGCGTACGACTGACAGCACAGTGACTGTATCTACTGATGACTGGTGCATTTGACACCGAAAGTTCCATCCTTCAGGATGGTTAGATGCCGGTAAAAAGCGGAGAAACTATTTTCTCGATTAAACTCGGAAAAGCGAACCATGAGCACCATCTACAGCTACGATAGGATATTTTCTCCTTACTTTCTCACGTCCATTCGAGTTTCCACGGTGTTAGAATCCGCGGAAAAATTTTAATACCGTCGTCGTACGTATTAACGGTAGCAAAGAGGTATAGCAGCGAATGAAATTAACTCCCTTACATGTATATATTTATATATATCTCCTCGTTTCACTCTCTTCCTCGCTTCGGCTCCAGGCCATCGATCGTGTCTGCACGGAGTAGTAGTAAAGTTTCCCAGCAGCAGGCGACCCGATCGAATTAGCTTCGTGGTTGTGTTGGCCCTGGGTCCGAGCTTTACAGCCTCGATACTCTGCCTACATTGACTTCTCTCGTACACGCTCATAGTAATCCATTTTCTGAAAACCTGACGAGGAAACATGTTTCTCCCGAACAGCTTTCCGAGCTTTCACTATCTCCCGGACAATGTCAGAACCGTTTATTGTCGTAGTTTTTTCTCGTAGAACCGGACTCAAAAAATGCTTTTTCAAAACTTTTGTATTTTATTTTTCTCATGTAATATTTGACGTTACGATGAGACGAACCCAACTTGACGCAAGCCTTGAATGGAAGAAAAAGAAAATCACAGGTAAAAAATGTTTTGGTTGAACAATGGCGAAGGTGCGTGAAACGGGGATATATAGTCGGCGCACGCGAGAAATTACGAGAACGTAAGCACGCTATTCGTCATCGCAGTGTGTCTAGTGGGTTATTCGTGCGTTTTCATACTTAATGATACATCATGGAAACGACGAAAAAATTCGATAAACCATTGGAGAACACGATACATCTGGTTGGCGTGGATCGTTCGGAAAGAGACGAACGGGAAACGTTCGCTGACAGCTAGAGCAAGGATCGCTAACGGGCGACGACGATGCGACGAGAATCATAAATCGGAAAGTAGAGGTCACACTGTTGGGGGTTTCGCCGAATTACGAATTTATCGTACGGCGACGCGACGGCATCGGAAACTAAAATTGGTATATCCTCGATATTTCGATAATTAGAATTTTCCAATTTATTGAATTCTCAAGTGATCGAGTTTTTCTTTGATTAATTTATTGGGTGTCACACAAAAATGTGCAGTATGGTGTGCTTCGTTGTAACGAATCGAAGAGTTATCGAAAGTTTCTGCGAGAGAACTTCCGAGAAAATAGAATAAAAATATAGCTAGCACGACAAGACTATGAAGAATCGCTCACACCTCATTCAAGCGTGAAAATCCGGTAACTGCAACAATCGAAAACACCACTTTTTCGTTCACAATACTTTTTATTCTTCCAATGGCGGTAATTGGTTGAATAATAGATAAAACTCCAGAGAAGTTCAACGGATGCATCGAGAGTATTGTGAATTCTCGATGGGAAAATTGGCGAGACGACGGCGATGTCTTGAATTCTCGTTCGTGGTATTCAGAGCGAAAATATCGGAGAAATGGAAACCGAGATGTACTTCGAGTTTCAACCGGTGGCGCGGTCGACAAAAGCCACCGGGAGAAGTAGAAAGTGTTGAAGAAGGTTTACAGTGATTGGCGAACTTTTGCAGTTCAAGGAATTTGACATGGGTTTCTATCTTCGTCCATCCTCCTCGTTCCGTTACGTCTTGACGAGCTATCCCATGAACGAGCTTTCGCGCGGCTCGGCTTTAATTCCTCACATCTCATTTATATTGATTTCATCTCGATATCGTGGATAGGATTAACGAAAAAAACGACGTTTTGTAAGCGAAAGAAGGTCACGCACGTAGAATGGCAACTTTATTTCCCGTTGGTCTTCTCGGCCAGTGTAACTGCTTTCGTTTCCAGCGAAAATTTACGAGCCCATGGCTCGGTGTTTTAAAAAAGTGGCTTCCATTTTATCGGTTTTGCACGTCGACCACGGAGGCAACAATGAATCCGTCCGGACACCGAAGCACGGTTAGCGACAAAAGTTGCGAAGAAACCGAGCGGAATACGCAATAAGGCTTTGGTCTATTTTTTTTAACAGCGGTCGAGACGTACAAGGAAAACGACAAGGGTGACAGGGCAAAAAAGTGAAGAGATAAAAAAAGAGAAATAGATAGCGAGAAGTAAGTACCAGTGCTGCTGGTAACCTGGTGCATCTTCTCTACACTGAAACCCTTTTTTTCTTTCCTTCTCTTTTATCCGTCGTCTCACACTTTTTTGTTACTCTCACTTCTCTACGGAGTTACGACCGGCACCTGCAAGCACGTTCCGAGAATGACTGACACTATACCGCTTGTACTTCATTTTGCACTCGTGACACTCAAAAACCTTTGTGACTGCGGCTAAATCCGAAGAAGTCCGAGTTTTTGGGGTTGCTTGAGGAGAACTGACAAAACGAGAAAATTAGCAGCTCATCGTTAATGTTCAATCAATATTTTTGGAAAGAAAATATGTTCTTTATCTTTGTTTTGCCGTCAGCATTCGGCTTGAGCGTCTCGAATGACTTCATCGCTAGTGAGCGCGATGATGAATTATCTATTGAGGAACTTGCAGATCGAATGTCTGATCATCTATTAATTATGAAGAATACTTTATTCGGAGACTATTTTCCTTGACACGTGTCGATAACAGTTTTTGATCCATTTCAACTCTTGTGACCCTAAGTCTGACTGATGAAAAATACATTGAGTAAAAAGTTTTTGTTTTCAACATAGCAACAACTTTCCATATGAGTCGTATATCTTGTTTTCACATTTTTTTGTGTCTGACGACACGCTGACTGTGCCTACTGAAAAAAAAACAAATAATCCAAGTAATCTCGAATGTCTTTGGTTATTTCGAAAAAAATTTTGAAAGCGTTTTTATTCGTTCAAGCACAATGTAGAATAATTCATCGATGGTTAAGGGACGACGGAACGAGTTTTTTTACTTTCGCGTAGTTCTTGCGATTCGTTCCGCTATCGATTTCACGTCGACGCGGCGAGCTTTGGGGAATATCGGAGGGTACGTTGCCATCGAGAGTGGTCGAGGCCGATGATGGGGTCGGGGAGTGGCAAGGGGGACGGTTGGATTGTCGTGGTTACGTATAATTTAGCCAAAAGAGAAGTCCAGGCTCCACACGGTCGTCAGCCGTTCGCCGGCGCGGTTTACTTCTCCGGCTGTTTTCCGCGCTAATTAGCAGCCAGGTCTCTCGGTGGTAGCGTTTGCCGTGAGAGCAGGAGAGACGGAGAGGCTCGAGAAGCAGTAGCCGCTTCGAGCGTATCCGGGGAAACATGGTACCCGTGCATATTTCATAGGTCCAGCGTGTGCTGGCGGCGCTGCAACCGTGCCCGCAAGCTCGACATAGTTACGCAAGAGGGCAACGGGGGGATCAATGCCTCACGGAAGAAAATTAGTTTTTCAGTCTGCTATACTAACGCCGTCGTCGTGACCTGTGACGAGCGTTGAACCGCTGCTTAATCGATAGAACAACACTCCTACTATAGTGTTAACCACCGGAAAAAAAGAAGAAGGAGAAGGAGAAAGAAAAATAAAAAACTAGTTGGTACATCGTTAATTAACTTTCCGCCTATAATAATGTGCATATATTATCGTATGTATCTAGCGTACATCTAGCTCCCTTTTTTACACATATTTATATTTCCAATACAACTACAGCTGTCGGGCTTGCTGAATCAAATGTCAATATCTCTCCGAATTGTGTAGTATAATCGGACAAGTCTGTATTAAAAAATAGCCAACCCAGAAGCTAATCGGATAATAATAAAATGAAAATTTTTCAATTTGGACTGTCCAAACGGATGGACGATCCATTTTCATCTTCTACTGGCTGTTAGAAATAAAAAAAGCTCAAAGCTCTTTGATTCGATTCAGCGATCCAGCGAAGAGCCGCTAGATTCGAGCGGGGTATCTCGTCGAAAATATATTTGCATAGCGGGAGAACGAGTGAAGGAAGGGTGAAACGTGAAACGAAAGGCTTTCACCGAGCTTTCGCTATACATAACGAGGGACCGATAAGGACTCCGCAGTCGGTGCAACCGGGGACCGTTTTCCGAGTTACGTGCGGCATCAGAGGTTAACGGAGTTCCGAGTTCGTCACATTACCTTTTCAGTCTTCCATCGGGCCTTCTGGGGAATAAAGGCTGGATTAGCGGTACCGGGACGAGTAATTCCAAGGCGGGTTCATCCACGTCTTCCTATTTCAAGCGCGCACGCTTTGTTGTTGTTCTCGGCACTCTGCGCTTCGCTCTCTCTGTCTTCCTTATCCGGTGATGCACATAGTTATTCAACAGTTCCGTGTATTACTACCACGCGACGTTGCACGCGCGCTTACTCGTACTCCTTGGTCTCGCACTGCTCTCAACCCTTCCCCACGTACCCACCAGCCGGTAAGTACTTCTGTTTCTGTTTATACGAGAGTCGGTTCAACGCGTGCATCCCAAAAGCACACTCCGCTCGACTCTGGATTCAAGCTCTCGCGCTTTTACTCACCGGTCGAATTATACTTCCCTCTCTCTCTCTCTCTCTCTCTCTCTCCCTCTCTTTGCCAAGGAAAACCGCACAACTTCCTCGTTAAAACTTTAAACTGTAGTCGATGCTCGCGGTTTGCTCGAAGCACTGGCAAGGCTTTTCTCCCATCCCTGTTCCGGCAACTCAAGCTGCTGCATCCGTCGCTTTTGGTTCCATTTGCTTACAACCAACTGTCGATCGTGCCTTCATCCTACTCCGAGAGCGTGGTGTATTCGCACCGGATGCTCGTTGTTCTACAGTCTGCTTGTATGTTATTCTAAAGATTGTACATGTATTTCGTGAAAATAGGATGGGGGATGCTACGTGAGCTATGTTAATTCGATGAGAAAATATAGTCGGGATCTTGAGTTGTCGTAGCTGCATCGTGCTGCACACTAGGGTGTCCCTTAATAAGGTCATTTCGGAATTTAAAAACTGCTGCTCTCTAGTACGATTTAAGGTGTATAAAAAAATCTGGGTTGAGTTAGAGATCCGTACGACACCTTCAGGGGAGATCTTTACGATTGGACTTCCTCATTTGAGAGACATTAAATTTTTTTATTATTCCGATAAAATTCTCACACTTTACCGACAGAACCTGTAGTTTCTGATCATCGGGACGGGTCTGACCATCGACGGTGCTCGAATAAAAACCTCAGTCTGAAAAAATCTGAAAATGCGACAATATGAGATCGAATTTCTTAGTTTTTAGACATAAGATAGTTTACGGTTTTATGAACGTCCCTTATGAATTTCAACTCAAATTCTCAGAAGATGGTGGCATTACATCTGTTGGCCGGGGAGCTCCTCCGCCGGGTTTTATTTTGATGCTCACGACTTAGGTTACACACGAACTGAAAAAATGTCTGTGTATGATGTCTGCCTAAACGGTTTTCTTTCACTTGGTGACATTGAAGCTCAAATACATGGAAATAAAATTCCAAGCAGTGAAGAAGTTTTGAAGTATTTTTTTTCCATTCACGTAAAGTAGAACTATTCGCAAGTGGAAGTGTTTTTTTGGTTGTGGTTGTAACATGTTTTACCGGTGAGGTGTAGCAATTTTGAACGAAAAAAACTTATCCACATATTTTAATCGAAATAATCGAAAAATGTAATTTTATTCGAATGGAGAATTTCAATCGCTCAGAGGCGCACCTTGAAGCCGTCGTACTGATCCCCAATTTCACCCAAACTTCTTTCTATGTACCGCGAATCGTACTAGAGAGCGGCAGTTCTGATATTGCAAAATGAATTTATTAAAGGACACTCTATTACACATTCTATGTAACGTTAGATTTGAATGCAATTTAAGTCGTTTTGATTATTCTTTACGAGGTACTGTATTTCGTTAATTCTTTGGCTCAGAGTCAATTTGCAGCTATGTCTTCCCAGATAACAACTTTCAAAATGGGCCACAAGTCGATGGATTTTATCAAAATTGTTCGCGTGGCGTTACATCCACGAACATTGATTTCCGCCGACACCTCTGTCTCGAGAAAGAACGAGAAAAACGGTTTTTACCTTCGAGTTCTCCGCGTTATTAGGATTCTTGCATGTCGGGGAGGTTTCGGCGGGGGTATTGCAATCCTGTGTAATGAAAAGAAAGCGAGCCCCGTCAAAACTTGGCACTCTTGAGCTCGGAAGCTTTGGTGCTGGAATCAGCAAAAGTTTCATATAAGAGGTATAAGACTCAGCAACGAGTGAACCGAGCGGGATGGTTGCTCCTCTTCGCCGTTACGTACACTCGAATCGTCTGGATTCAACCGAAGGATCCAGCGGGGCGCGGTATAAATTCGTCAGGCAAACGCCAAATACCAATCACACGGGAGAAAGAGAAGGGTGAACTCGTCGAGAGCCTCAGAAAAGTTTTGATGAGTTAAGTTCGCTTTTATCTTTTGGCACGTATATTTTCACTGTTCGACGTACATTGGGGGCTTGTGAGGTCGAGCGGTAAAGACTGAGCGAGGAAAATATCATATATCATACTTTCGTAATTGCCTTGCGCACTACGCTTCACGTATAACAACTCTCGAAACTTGGCTAACAAGCATAATAATATCTGATGAATAATACATTTATATAGGTTATTTTATGACGGATCAATAAACTTTCTGTCACAAACCAACAGATAGTAGACATTTTCATTTCTATACGGTTTGAGTGTGAAAGAAATAAATTTCGTGGATATTGCAGGTGAATAGACTAGAAAGGAATTTGATTATTTTTCAAATCGTATATTATAATTCAATAAATTAACGTTTATATCACAAATTTATCGGTGCCTCGTCCACCATGGGATTGTGCGGGAAATGTTATGGTTCCAGTATATTTCGCGTATGACAATGCATTGTAGATCTGGTTTCGTACACAGTATCGTGGCTGTGTACTCGACCTTTCTCTCCCCTAAATACATCGGAGGCGGAATGTAGATGCAAATATTCATCGCATCACGAAGTACCCTACTACATGCGTCACTGCATATACACCTCCAGGCTGTTCCATAAATATCAATTTCTTGCCGGGTGACTTAATTCTCGCAGGGTTTGGAAATTAAAAAGTCAAAACGCGATGTACAAAGCCATAGTGTCCCAGATTCACACAAGCACTTCGAGCGAAGGGCTCTTTGCTCAAGTGAGGCAGCCGGGCGGGGAGTGGTAGAAATAAAATAAATTCACCTCCCGACAGAGTGGCTTCGTCGTGGGGATGTGTCTAATAGAAATATATGCAAAAAAATATGCGGCATATATTTTATACGAGGGGAACATTTTTCGCCAAAATGTACTCTATAAATTGTAAATATATAAATTATTCGCTTGAATTCCACCTAGATTAATTTTTATGGGGGCAGGAGACATGATTTCCGAGCCTCAACGTTACTTCGTCGATGAACTTTATAAGAATAATTTGAATATTCTCGTTTTTATTATATTGAGGTTCGCTGTGGACGTCGAAACCTTTGCTCGATGAATTATACGCTGGATGAGATAACGCGGATATTCGAGATATGTAACAAGATGTTTATTCTTAACATACCGAGTTATAACGATTGTTTCTTCGGACACCGAAGTCGGTAGCTGCATAAGTTACTTATAAACGTTTCCGAGAATCGGTTAGTCGGTACAACGAATATTTAAACGGCGTGGCATATCTGTAGCGACTGTCATATATGCCGAAGCGTATATTTGTGCCAGAGTTCTGCGAAGCAACTCAATCATCGGTCATCGATCTCATTGAATACAATCTTTATCAACTTACGACACTCGCCCACTATTTTTTAAGTCGAACGTACTCAGTAAGACTCTTTCGAAAAAATATAAGATGTTTGTCCGAATAAAACGCATAAAAATAAAGAATTGTCGACTGTTTTGTCGTCCATCCGCTTTTTTGTCTTACCAATGTCAAATTGCTTAACTTTAAGCGCAAATTACCTCAGAAATATTATGTTTATGTTGTTCCAAAAAAGAAATGCAGAAAATACAGTGTACTGTAAGGGACGTCAGGATGGCAAAAAGGGAGATATATTAATAAAAATCGTCTTTAGTATATAGGAAATATCTTTACTTTCGTTACTTAAGGCACGTGTTTACAAAACGGGGTCTCGTGTCGAACTGCCGGTTTCTTCGGCATTCCTTTATCTTCCCTCTCTCGTCGTCAGGAGTATAATACTCTAGTCAAAATGTTTACACCGTAGCCGGAAAGTCCGGTATCCTAATTCAAACCCTACAGTACCAAGAATACTAAGTTCATAGAATCTGTCATGTCTTTGGGTTTTCACGAGAAAAATTAGAGAAATCATTACTAGTACTTTCTTACATCTGTTGTTGATTTTTATCAGTAGAATGATACAAATATAAAGTCTAAAAGTGGTTAGGGAGTTATAGTGATGACGACTGCAATGTTTTTCTTAAAATATGAAATATCTCAATTTAACTTAAGTGTTCTGTGAGTCTAGTGTTGATTTATAAACGATCAAAATTTCAAGGTGCCCTTCACGTTTTCGACCATTTTAACTTACAATTGAACCAGCCGCCCTCTTATTATTCCTATACGTGCTACCTGCAGATCTTCACACGAACTTGGTGCTTGAGAATGAACAGGAGGTACATAATATTATGTCAAATTGGAAATTTCACATTAACTGCTCCGATAAGACCCCGCCTTAAATCAGCTCGAACTGCGACACACGTTTTTGCAGACCTGCTCAAAGTCACGAAATGCTATGATGAAAGTAGTTTTTTGTAAGACTTCAAAGTTTTCGGATGCGTTACGGATTGCGATACAGCGACGAAAAGCTACTATAACGTCATTTTTAAGGCCGTTGTTAAATCGAAGACGAATTACTGGGAATTAATGAGTTGACGCAAGTCGTCGCAAAAGCGTTTAATGATGGTTCTCTGGTTCCATCATAAAACCCCGTCCGAAATAGCCGTGTTTCGTTACAGTATCGCGCAAGAGCCCAGTTTCCAGGTCTTTATGGCCTATCGGCCTTTACGATCGTCAAGCAAGACGCACGCAAGCGATTTCGCGATGTGTATGGTGCCTCGAGATTCTCTCCGTTACCCACAAATTCTCTTTGTGCCATGAGTTTCGCGGTACCTCTTTTTTTTCCTGCTTTTTCATTTAGTTTTTATCATCCTTGTTGTTCGTGTTATCTACTGAACTTTTGTTGGTGAATTTTTTTCTTCGATTTTTCTTTCCGGCAACCTTTCCCGTCTGTCTGGCCGGATGAAGTTACACGCGCGAGTTTTTTCCATCGACTTTATTGCCCCACTCGAGGAGCGGGGGAGAGAGAGAGAGAGAGTTCGATAGAGATGGAGAGAGAGAGAGAGAGGCGCAGCTTCCGGTGGAATTGCACGTGCCCTCGTCTTTCGTAAGCTGCGCGCGATTGTCCGTTAGGTGACTCTGGCCGCAGTTTCTAGTTGCCTGCATCCATGCTGCTGTGTGAGCCCTGTGTAACAGAATCAGTATCAATAATGCTATCTGTGGTGGTAATAGCTTCGAAGCACTTTCCGGAGCACTATACGAGATGCTGGAGACATCGATGACCTGAACATCCTACGTTCGCCTCCAATACTCTCGACTGTTTTGCTTTCTCCCTCTATCTCCCTCTCTCACCCTCTCACCCTCTCTCTCTCTCTCTCCCTCTCTCTCTGTCTCTCTATCTCCCTCTCTCTCCCTCTCGCCCTCTCTCTCTCTCTCTCTCTCCCTCTCTCTCTCTCTGTCTCTCTTTCTCTCTCTCTCTCTCTATCTCTCTCTCTCCCTGTCTCTGTCTCTGTCTCTGTCTCTGTCTCTGTCTCTGTCTCTGTCTCTGTCTCTGTCTCTGTCTCTGTCTCTGTCTCTGTCTCTGTCTCTGTCTCTGTCTCTGTCTCTGTCTCTGTCTCTGTCTCTGTCTCTGTCTCTGTCTCTGTCTCTGTCTCTGTCTCTGTCTCTGTCTCTGTCTCTGTCTCTGTCTCTGTCTCTGTCTCTGTCTCTGTCTCTGTCTCTGTCTCTGTCTCTGTCTCTGTCTCTGTCTCTGTCTCTGTCTCTGTCTCTGTCTCTGTCTCTGTCTCTGTCTCTGTCTCTGTCTCTGTCTCTGTCTCTGTCTCTGTCTCTGTCTCTGTCTCTGTCTCTCTCACTCCTTTCTTTTCTCACTCCCTCTCTCAACATTCGCACATTTGCCCAAAGTACTTTCACAGCTCGGATAGCAAAATCACGTTTGTATAGCAAAGTACCTACCTCAATGTCCATGCTTTATGTATTTCCTCTATGAGATCAAAATTGATTTTCCACCGATAATTCACTTAAGCAAATCTAGAATAAACAAACATAGATTGACAATAATCCCCTTCGTAGATGTGTGTGAAACTTGAACTCCGGAATTTGATCAGGTAGGTATCACGATGATATATGTAAAAAAAAAAACGAATAGGAAAAGCCGCGACGGATTCGGTTTCGATGGATAGAAAGTGAACTGCTAGGTGTAAAACGGATGGGCGAGCTTAATGTACGACGTATATGTGTATTGGTACTGTCAGGAACCGCACGGGGAGAACAGACGAGAGCGCGTTGCAGCAAGCTGGCTTAGCAAGAAGTTACGTACGAGAGGCGATCGGTGATTGGAGATCCGAAGGGGCTTGATTCGGTCATCGATTCGCAAGCGAATCGATACTCGTGAAAAATCCACGAAGTTCAGTTACACTTACATGCTTACACATACACGCATACTCGTGTAACCTTGTAGGAATTGGTCGGCGAGACTTGGGCAGGTAGGAGTACAGCTGGTGTGGTATCAATGTCGATAGGTCGATGGGAGAGTAGGAAAGTGGAGGGTACGGACGGCCGGACAACCACGAGCAACGTAGGGGAATGCCTATACCTCCATAGTCCAGGGAGACCGGACGAGACAAGACGCCCCGATAATCGATAAATACTACACTACCCCCGTCAATTATTCACGTGCACGTCTATAGGAGTCTGGTTTACTCAACTTTCTTTTTTGCTGACCTCAAGAGGGAGTTCTATTGTTTTTTCATGAATTTTCATTTGGTAGAATAGTAGAACTTTCGTGTCAGTGATGTTACGAACGAGGGAAATGTTTCCGAAAATGTTTGATAAGACGCGTCGGGATATATGGAGGTACGTTTCGAGGATAGACGAGAAACAAGAAATCTTGCTGGATCGATCAAATTTTTATTGATCGGTGAAATTGTAATTTCATGAAGCTTTGGAAAACATCGACATTTCACAAGCTTTTGCCTATACTAGATAGATTCCTCGTATCTCATAATTGGCATGACAACTCGAATTACTAAATTAAAAATTTATTGAGCCGGGCATCATCAAAAAAGAATAACCACTCAGATTTTCTCAATTTCCAGATCTTACATTTTCGATCGAACAACAACGTAAAACAGAATTTCGCACATAACCGTCTTATTTTTTTTCAACTCTAACAAAATCACTGCTACACAGGAGTGAAAACTGATCAGTGTTGTTCGCGTAACATTGCTAGAAATCTAATAAAGTTATCGGTAAACATCTGCTACAGTAGCGGTTCAAATAATTATGGGAACGCAGTGAAAAATCGGTGATTCTCAAACTACGTGCAATAAAAAAGCTATCAAAGTCGTCTACAACATCGATAGAATCATCGAAATTACGTAAAAAAATCGACTTGACCTCCATGAAATCACTCGTATTCCGGGATCGCTAACAAAAAGCCCCTCGAAGGTATTTCATGGTTTTTTTCCATTCTTCTTTCGCCGATAATAATATAAATCTTTCACGTATTTTTTCCCGGTCGGATCGAAAAGTGGTTTTCGCTGTCCGTGGTTTGAAGAGTCTCTATTGGTGAAGATACAGTGATAAACGTGCGGCACACACGTGAAAAATTAATAGGACATGCAATAGGGCTGGGCCAATAGTGACAGTAATAGGGTACATAGTTCTGGTACGCCCGTAGGCTTAAGGTGTGTATACCGTTGATAGGATCAAGGTCGCACGATAGATAGCATGACGCTTTCTTTGCCTTCTTATGTCACGTACACCACCTATACCAGCATTTTCCGCTTATTCCAACGGACGTTTACACCTCTCCCTCATTCCCTCTCTTCGTATTTCCCATTCTTTCCTTTCGCTTTATCTCTCACCATCCCAGCATGTAAGTTTGAGTATACACCCAAGCGGTTAACGCGCTTCGCGGCTTCCGTGCCGCATCGACGTGAAGGAAATTCACTCACAGCCGGAAGTAAGTATAACGTGTATCACGTTGCTCGTTCTCGACTCCTTGTTTTTCAAGCTGATCCGACGTTGTTGCGACTACATCCAGCCCCCGAGCAACGCCGCTACTCTACACGCGAGACAGGCTTTCTCGAAGGAAGAGGGTGTTGGGTTTCGATGTCCACCCTATCAACCCGTTTCCTTCCAACCTTTTTGCTATTGCGACGAGATATAACAATCCCCTAAATCGTAACCGGTCTCACACACTCAACAGAATCACGACAACGGTCTGATTGTCGTCTCTCGTCCCGAGCTACCGCTGATATCCGACAAACAAGCCTCCGAAGCCCTAACGCCTACAAACAGCTGTCTTGATAAAACAGAGACAAATGAAAAATGTGATTGTACCTTGACTTACGTTCATCCTAGTACCATTTTTAAAATCATACGCATTTCTGTACATCCCATAGAATTTAGAAATCTTGGTGTACAAGTCAAAAAAGCAACATTTTCGAATTTTTAACACTGTAGCTAAAAAAGCATTCATTTTTTTTCATACTCGTTACAATCGCGTGAGTAAAACGAGAGCCGGTAGGAAGTGAATGCACGTGTCGACGATCGAGGCTGCACATTCGTGAGAACGCATAGGGGTGGTTAGCCTGGCGCCCACACGTTCGTCCGTTGGTGCAATGATGCTTTGTGCGCTCATGGCTTTGTGCGGCATACGAATTCGTAAAAATTTGCCCGGCGCGACCCGGAAATTCCGGATGAGTTTCCGCGCTTCTAGCTAATTAACGGCGCTTAGCACTCGGCGAGGCGACAGTACCGGTTGCAGACGGTAGTTTCGCGCACGATGCTCGCCGCATTTGCATGGACAGATGGCCTGCTCGCCGGACCCGGCAGGAATGCAATATCGATGGACGTGTATACGCGTGAGCGAGTCCACGCGGCAGCTCCGGACCGTGCAATCCGCATCACACACATGTGTGTGCGTGTTTCTCGCGCTCTCTCCCTCTCTTTTTCTCTCTCTCTCTCTCTCTTTCTCTCTCTGTGTGTGTGCGTCTGCGTGCGTGCGTGCGCGTGTGTGTGCGCTTCTGCGGGCGCGCGCGTGTGTGTGTGTGTGTGTGTGTGTGTGCGTGCGTGTGTGTGTGTGTGTGTGTGTGTGCGTGCGTGTGTGTGTGTGTGTGTGTGTGTGTGCGTGCGTGCGTGTGTGTGTGTGTGTGTGTGTGTGTGTGTGTGTGTGTGTGTGTGTGTGTGTGTGTGTGTGTGTGTGTGTGTGTGTGTGTGTGTGTGTGTGTGTGTGTGTGTGTGTGTGTGTGTGTGTGTGTGTGTGTGTGTGTGTGTGTGTGTGTGTGTGTGTGTGTGTGTGTGTGTGTGTGTGTGTGTGTGTGTGTGTGTGTGTGTGTGCGCGTGTGCGTGTGTGTGTGTGTGTGTGTGTGTGTGTGTGTGTGTGTGTGTGTGTGTGTGTGTGTGTGTGTGTGTGTGTGTGTGTGTGTGTGTGTGTGTGTGTGTGTGTGTGTGTGTGTGTGTGTTCCCCCATCGTTACTGCTGGTTCCTCCAGTTCTACGGTCTGCCTATGGTCTGCCTATACGCGATCTCTACTACTTAGAACACAGCAAATCCAGTAGCTGTAGTTGCGTCCGTTCTCAGTTATGCATAAATACCGATGCATGCACACTTTTCGGATAACTCGATTGATAATATCTCTGCACTGTCCGATTTCCCGACTGAACCGTCATTTCACCATTATTTATTTCTACAAATTACCATCTTTACAACGCTCAATGCTATTCCATTAATCCTCGTTTTTTTTTTAATTTTTGAGACTTGAGGGTTCCAAATTTCGACGGAACTTATGAAACAATAATAAATGGAAGGATTTTGCTCGATCAGTCGGTACAGAAAATCCGTTAACATCAGACAATTATTTGCGTTTTCCGTTGTGTCGGTTCAAAGTTCGTTGGATGGGTGCAAATTGTTATGATTTTTTTTCTTCCTGAAACTAGGTTTGGAGAATGACGGAATATTTTTTGTTAAGAATACACCCGACTTGTTTACATCCGTTATTTAGATTTGAAGAAAGATGGAAAAAATCCGACGTAAGGCTAATATTATTCGCGCCAGCAGGAAAAAATTGCCAGGGTGTCGGCGAAGATGAAGTAACAAAAGAGAAAATTTCCTTCTTTCCGAATTTAATTTCCGATTGTGATACACATTTCCCGAAGCTGTATCGTGCATGCTTCATTCAATGTGAGATTCCTGTGAAAGAAGTGTTACTTTTTCCCCATGTACATGGGTTTTATAGCTGTGTACAGTGGTTTGAAGAGCATTTAAGTATTCTCGTACTCGTACTTTTATTTTCAGCGTCACGTACGACTGCAGTAGAGGCCGTATTGTCATAAACCTCGGCTATTACTCTTGCACGGGCTTAGCTATGGATGCGTTTGTGAAAAGCGCGTGGTACGAAGTGCGTACTCTTGGGAGTGCACTCGAGCCGCACAAATTACACGTTGATCGCGTGTAGAGGACAGGAAATTGCGTGAGACGAAAGAAAGAGAGAGAGAGAGAGAGAGAGGGGGAGACAACAGAGAGGAAAAGCGTGAGAATAGGAAGGAGACGGCAGTAGAAGTGGCTACGCGGCCTTACGTATCTCGGAATTTGCAAGCAACACTGAGAAAGCTTGGTACAGATAGCCGCGAGTAGGTAGAGTACACACACGACCTATCGTGAACGCCGTCTGAGCCTCTGCCGGGTTATAAACGATCCCGGTAGGTCCCTAAGAGACTCTAAAGTTGTTGCGGTTGCCAACGTTACGGCGATGCTTCGCGTTGCTGCCGTCGGTTGTAACGCGTACTCGTTGTGGTGACTGCGCATTTGCACCTTCTTGTCGAGAGCTGAACGTCGTTGGTGCCTCACCCTGCTTCACTTCTTTTTCGCCCATCTGTATTATTCCGAGTAGCGAGAAACCAGTCAGCCAGGTACACGAAGCTGACACTCGTTACTTTCGTACTTGATGGAATGCTGCAAAATGATTCACAATACCTATGGACGTACTTTTTTTTCGTAGTAAAGCTTTTCCCGCACATTACGGTCTCGAAACGTATTGTGACTGCCGTAATTCACGGAATAAGACTCTAATTAAATTAGGGAAGAGGTGGCGAACAATGAGTCACCGTTACGGACGTTTAGGTTCCGATTTGTATCTCTCGTATTCCCCGAGTGTTTCTTCAGATAATGTACTTTTGTTATTTATTCATATATGATAAATATTTCGGTGTATTATTGTCAGTTAGGATCTTCACTTTGCCCAAAACCTTTCCGAAGGCTCTAATACGAAAAGCGTGTATGAGTACGGTATATTTTTTCAAATGGCCGAAACCGTTAAATTTTCGACGATGTATCAAGCGAATAGAGTTGTAAGCAAAAATTTAATAACAAATATGATAGTGACATTCGATCTAGTCTAGAGTGTGAAAGTTGATCAACCGATATCATGCAAATACTTTGATTAATTTTGCATAGTCGATTAAAATGTTAATTTATTTATAGGTCGTTGCGCTGCGGAAAATGTCGTCTCAATTTTTATCTCGCGTTAAGCGAGTGAAGCATGAGACGAAGATTATAGGATCGAGCCGTGTCTCCCCTCGCTTTTTATCCATTTCTTCCCGTCTCGTTGGCGTATTCGATTCTCCTCGAGATTCCAGCTCGCGCATAGCTTTGCAAGATCGAGCCGTCTAACGTTGTCGGAAGGAGCCGATAAGGCATGAGAAATAAGGAAACTAGAAAAATATAAAATAAAAATTTTCAGGATTCGGCCGAGATGTGCCTTGGGACACGGAAAATTGTTCGATGTTCTATATCCAATATGCGCTCCACCGACTATCGGTATAAACCCCATATCCCTCGCGACTCGAGAATTTCGAGACTTTGCAACGTAATGGCTATCGCTAGCTGTAACTCTCGGCTGAACAAAATTTCACATGAAATACGAGTTCCAGAATCTCTCGAATAATGTGGAAAACTGAAACGGGCAGTTGAGAATGCTCATGAGGTCAACCACAAAATCGCGGGAGATAGTTGAAAATCGATGATCCTTCCTACTATTCGTCCTTCTCTTTTTCTCACCCTCTCTCTCTTTCTCCACCTCCACTATTATAGGAGTCTCGTAGCGGCTTATAGCAAACGTGTTGAAGCCGTAAACGCGAATTTTGTCACTTCGTGAATGTATTCGGCTCCGTGGAGATTGCCCGGAGATCGAGGAAAACGGTCGTGAGTAAAGTACCAGTAGTAACGGTCAATGACTGTGCAGACTGGTTTCGACGATTCATTGCATCTTCCAATTACGCGAGGTCGCTACATCGAATCGTTCGACGTTGTTCAACCAGCCAACACGAAAACAAACGTCGACTGTACATTCTCGCTCGTTTCCCCACGGGGATTGCTTCGGCCTCGGTTAATTGCTACCGACTCGACGACGATTGCTTTGACGCCTTTCTGTATAGATGCACTAGGTTTCGCCCCTCCCATAGAAGAGAGAGCACCGAGCCAAGATTCAGTATCACTGGCCTGGCATGGCGGGTCGTTCAGAATTGCCATGACGCATCCCGACTTCAGCGATCTCAATGAAACGATAACGATATTATCGTTTATCAAAATAATTAATTTATCAAAGTATTGTCATGTAATAGCTTGATGACAAATAATCAGCACCACCAACTTCACAAGCTAGTGTAGAATGACATTAACTCGGAATGCTTTTTTGTCAGTGCTCCCTTATCAGAATCTATCGCTTTGACCGGTTTTTCAAAGGTGGAATTATCGGCAGCTTAATGGAGACTCGAGAGTGAATACGTAAAGCCAAGCATCTAATGGGTGGGGATCGAAGTTCCGCCTGATCGAACATTCGACAGGTCATTAAATCGGAGTGAAACGCTACAAAAATAGATATATGGAATCACCATAGCTCCGAATGACAACATCTTGACGGATCAAAATCCCGACAACGTATATACAAGTATAGTAACGTAGTTCGTTCGACCGCGTGAAGATGGTTATGTCGGATGACCGGTCGGAATTTCGATCCTCATTCAGGTTTTTTGTCCAAACGCGAAAATCAATGACTTCCACGCACCTAAACACATACTTTAACGGACTCTTAAAGTTCCCGGCCCGACCTGGGAGTAGAGAGGGATCTAGGATTACCAATCTGTTTGCTAGTGGCTTTGTGTATCCAGTCATATCCATTAGCCGAGGATTCTTTGCCACGGGTAATAGTTTCAAAGATTGCCATGCCATTTTCTCTTGGGAGCTTTCTCGCCGTCGGCGATCTGCGGTTGCCATCTAGCGTATGCACGAGTGAGCAGACAACAAGCTTTGTCGGTAACCGACCACAAATGACGAGTAGAAAAAGCGACCTAGCGTCAGGCAAAATTTCACTTACAAAAAATAGAAACTCACAAAGACGAAAAAAAAAAAAAAAACAAATTTGTGAGAACAAACGGGGTCATCATTATAATTATCGCGCGGTTGCCCCGTTCATTGTTCGAATAGTTACGGTGCAACAGGTGGAAGTGGCGCGAGCGAGAGAGCAAAGCTGGTACGTGCGCGAGAGCGAGCAGCAAGCTGCCCCCGTCCGAGGAACAAATCGTGCGGCATAACGACGGAGTCGATCGAATGCCTTGGTCAACGTCAACCCCATCCTGCTGGATCGAGGTAGCGTACTCTCCTCCCTCTCTATCCTTCTCTCTTCCGCTCATACCCTGACGGCGTGTCGACTTATTCCGTTTTTATCGCATACGGGGGCAGTAGCCTGTCTTCCTCCACCCCCATTCATTCGCAACATTCGCTTGGCTGTTACTGTTGAACCACGATGGTCTCGATAAATAAACGTCAGAATCGGTGATAAATATCAGGCTGACATCATCCTAGAGATATCAAAACGATGTGCTTTTGCTCGGTCGGTAACTAAATCTGTAAGACGATGTTCGGTGCTACGATTGATCCGTCGTGTCAAAGATGAGAACGGATAACTGAGTCTCAGAAGTCTACAGTCAATCGTTCTCATATTTTATTCAAAAGGCTAAAGGCGCCGAAGATCAACACTTTGGGGGGATTACAACATTTCTCTTGCACTTGCAGCGATCTGACTGAGATAGATGACATGTCTGGCGTATGACCTTGAGGAGACGTTGTCGATATATGCTAACCAACATAATATCCGTCATGAAATTTGTATGAATCGTTAGAAACGTTTTCATCTTTGCACGAAATGGTTCACATTCAGAATTCAAGTGTGAGTGTAGACGTCAAGCAACATCGCACCGGTAAATTTATCGGAGCAATTGTTAAAAGACGTCGAGAATAAATAGTCACGCGTAAGTGTGGTGTACGTCGGATGGAAGTTGAAAAAACTACTTGTAAGATACTTGAATAGTCATCTCTCGTGGAAGGGTTTCTGTGCTTGACAGCGCTCCATGAATTGTTAATCCTGACCTATCACAAATGGTCCATTCGGTTTTTGTTTTCTTATTCTCTTTTTCATAAATTCGTGACATGTCGTGACGTTTATACATCGGTGTCTTATATACGTAGTGCAATATGATCGTAAATCTATGCATAATACATAGAGATAACCTTAGGTATGTAGAACATATCTTGCTCGTGGCGTGCGGAGTTTGGCTTTAAACACTTCCCTATCTCGCTATGTCTGGATATGTAATCGATCGTGTGACAGGTATCTGGAATCGCACGTATCTACAATCGAATCGGATTCCTCGGTAATGCGCTGCAGACACATATGTATTATATGCATTGAGTATGACTACATGCCACATTATACGTATGGTATTCGTGATATTCCAAGCGCGTTTAATAACACAGACTACGTAAACCGGTATAATTCGTAAGATTTTTCTTTGTTATATCAAATTATTTAAGACGTCTCGAAATTTGGCTACAGTAAAAGAGTAATGAAAGCGTTGATCTGATTAATGAAAAAAAGTGTAAGTGTAATTCTATAAACCACTTCATAAACATTCTCTACATATCATTAATAAGTTATTCATTATGTGGAATTAATTTCATTTTTTATTTCACTCAATATGGCCACGTCGATCAATTGTACATAAAATTTTTAAAAACTTTATTTGTTCCAAACGCATACACTGCAAAGCTATTGGCAGCAACACCAGTGAATATTCGATAGATCCGATAAAAATTGAAACACTCCGATGGAAATTTAATACCACATAAACGCCAACCGGTTTCACGATTTCGTTCGCTGCAACGAATACTTTTTTTCCCACGCGCACGATTGCATCTTTAACGTCATGATGCGCTCGTATTTCAGATGGACAATTAATTAACCAGCTTTTGCTGATAATTATTTCAACGCTTTTCTTTGCCTCGTCAGGTCGGGTAACCCGATCGAGTCCATGAATATTCATACTCGCTTATCAACGATGCTGTAGATTAATTCAAAGAGCAGATGCATCCGAAAGTTTTACAGCTGTTCCATGTCTGGTTCTCCCAATTATTTATTCACGAGCTGCTCGGTGCTCTCGAACTATTCTCGTAAGCTTGGCTAAATCGCTCATTGTAAAACTTCGATTTGTTACTGAAAACATTGGCATTGGCATTTCTGAGACCGCTAAAATTATAATTCAACCTCTTTTGTAAATTATTTGTCCACTCAGCAACATCATTGCAAATTTTTGACAATTAATGTTGAAATGAAAAAATGTTCAAACCACAGATTAGCATTGTGGCTACCGAATAATCCACAGTTACCACGTTTATCCGTTAAACTCGTTGTTTTGCAGTAGTCTGTGGGCAAGTTAACTCTGCCTGTCGCCCAACAACATGCCTCAGGCCGGGCCAAACTCTCGCCGTCGCCTCCGCAACTGTATACTTTATCGGGTAATACAAATTAGCCGTTAATAAGCGTTTCACGGGTACCCGACAAGCCACAGGCAGACCGAATAGAACGGCAAGCGTTTTCCCTCCGTCCTGTAATTGGCTTTACATCACACTCTACGCATTCGCAAAGGTTGTTGTTTTCACGCTTCGAATCGCACATTTTACAGCTCCACCTTCACACATTAATTATCCATTGGCTTCGGTCCTGAAATCCCTTCGGAGTTTCGTTGCACAATTCAATACCAATATGTCATTAACAATTATCATTATTATTACGTACGTATTTTACTTTACCGTTGGCGACAGTACATTCATAATTAAATTCTCATGACAAATAATATTTTATAGTAAATTACTTTCTCGTTTATTCGCGAAGAGACAAGATGAAAAAATAAAAACTCCACTTCCTCCACTGTTCTATGTCATGTTGATAGATTAATTGGGTTCCTTTTATCAGTTATTATATCTGACACCGTTAGTTTAGTCGTTTATTGCATCGTAAAGCAATGCATTCCGGATTAAAATTTTTCTGCGCTTGAGAATTTGAAGAAAAAAAGCTTAATGCGGACGGATAATATGAAAAAAAAGTTTCAAGGTGACAATGCGGATTCCTGTCAGGGTGGATTCTTATCTCACTTTGTAGGGTACGCGCGACGAGGCTAATGAGTGCTCCTTTCGTCCGCAGCTTCTCTATTTTTAGTCTCGATCTCCGTCCCTCCTGCTGCGCTCCGCAGGCCATTCTTACTTTCCTCTAGCAACGTCTTTCACCCACCCGCCGTCGGTTTATTTTCTCCTGTTAGTGCGGGTTCAGTAGCTTGCTAGATGTGTGTATATATATATATATATATATATAGAAGCAGAGGCAGCATTAGAGCAGGCTGCTGTTTCCTAAGAGTAAAGGTGAACACAATCTGTTTTTTTTTAAATCCTCGATGAAAAATGCTCATGGCTTGGCCTCCGGACTGCCAAAATCTTCTCTGATTTATCGCAATTATTTCCATCATATTGCGGCGCGTTACAGCAAACAGCTGATTCATACAACTAAGATTACTACTGATACCAAAAGAGAAAAAAGGTAAAATTCATTTTTCATCGAGCATATTGAGAAAAATATTTCGTATTTTTTTTTTGCAAAAAGTAAGTGGCGAAAGTTGTTTTTCGCGACATCGAACGTTTCACGGAACCAAGAGTTTCTTCGGAGATTGTTCCCACGTCGATAGAGCATGCTGTAAACTGTAAAACAGCAGTACGTAGGTTTGTCGTACTAGCTTCTCAGGTACCGCAGCAGCACCAACCCCTGCCTCTTTCTCCTCTCCCTTCTCCCTCTCTCTCCCTCTTTCTCTCTCTCTCGGGTTGTAGGTCAGACATTCCCGTAGGTAGGTACGTACGTACGGTTGAAGGTAGCTCGTTAATTCAAGCTCGTAACGGCGAGCCACTAATTGCCCGAGACATGAACAGTGGCCCCAGCCGGAGCGTTTACTTCGGTCGCTCAATTGACCCGGTCTCTTCTGTTTTCTCCCAGTCTACTTCTCTGCCGTCGCGCAACTGTACGGTCGTATTTATCCGTTCAAGCTTCGAACAAATATTTCAACCATCGCATCGAATAAAATAAATTTTTATCAAGTTCCGGGTCAACGGTGCTCGCACAAAAAATTGTCGCTGTCGCATTGAAAAATAATTACACTACTATGCTGGAATATTTCAATTAATCATCATCAACCAAGATGTTATCGTTTTGTATTTTCTTTTTCACAAGTGAGCGGAATCAGGTACGGCCCGTGTTATTCAGTACAATCAGTTACTATAGAGCGAATTTAGCCATCGGCAGATCAATGTATAAAGAAATATATATTTATACACAAAGCGCTTCGGTACCAAATGAATAATTGGAAAAAAATAGTCGATTGGATTTTGGTGGAAAAAAATTGTAACGAGTGGACGATGGGTGAGTGTCGATGTTGCGGTGCATTGGGCACGTAGTGGAAATGGGAGTGTGAAAGGCATTCGGCGGAATTGATGTAGTTTTACGGTGTAACGTAATACTCTGCAAGCTCATCGATCGCTCATAGATGGTATTTTATAACTGGCGGTATACCTTCAACGTTCATCCTGATACGCACTTTTTACACACACAGATATGCTCGGGCCGAAATTTGATGAAAAACGGCAGAGCGAGCCGAGAATCAAAAGTGCGAGTTATTCATTGCCCTACATCGGGACAACACCGCATTGATGCGTTATTCAACGTGCTCTCGTTTGCTTCGTTGCCCCGTTGAATTGTGCTTCGCATTCGGAAAAACCGAAAAATATCGTTATTCAACTGTGCGTTACTTGTAAATTGAATAACCCTTAACGGAAGAAAGAGAAATATCGAAATAGAACGAGTTATAATTGCCGAGAGCTGGTCGCTCCGTCATCAACGTGGTTCGTATAATTATCTCTCGTGGCTTTTTTAAAGTGCTTTCATTAATCGCCAGTGTCGAAGCGCACTCATACACGGCTTACAGTTTCGCGCCAGTGTGGATGTATATATATTTATAGGTGGATACACCGAACGGTCGACCTGAATCGAAGCTCTGGGCCCTGACGTCATTGCACCAGAGTGCGCTATCTTGCAAGGTGATCTCGGTGCGACAGATCTCCCCGCACCTTTTCAACCCCTTCCCGGTTCTCCTTTTATTCTTCCAATAGCCCGGCGAATCCTCTTTGCCTCGACGTCTATAACGGCTTCTCGATTGCGACCGAAGAATTCTGTCTTTAATTCTTCACGCTCGATATCGTATATAGTTTCTGCTGAGGATCAGAATATACGACGGTGAACGGTTGAAAATTGCAGTGAACAGTCTGGCTCCTGGTGATACTTTCGTTACTCGATCAGCGGTAAAATGAGAGAACGTCTTGCTTGTACGACGAATTATATATAAAATCGAGATATTTTATGACACGTAATAATTCATTTACGTTTTTTTCACTTGGTCTCAACTACGCAATTTTCAAATCTGTAATAATTCTCCGAATACCCTCGACCGTCGGAAATACTCCATAATGATAAATTATCGCTTTCCGGCGTTATTCGAGAGTGGCTGAGAATAGCGCATATGCCGTGAAATATGGCTCATACGTACACCGAACGATTTAAACATTTTTTTTTTCGTTCTCCTGTCTATTGCAAGCTTAGTTTGCGTCGATTCTCGCAATTCATACGTCGTTCATCGATAACGAGAATACGGCGGTGAAAGCTCACACGTGACCCGAGTTCGCAGACCCTAAGAGCTGACCCAGCCGACTCGAATATGCTGCGGAGAAGAGAGAGGAAGAGCAAGGGAATGAGATCGATTGAGAAATAGCCAATCTACCATGAGCCTATATTTCTCCTTCCTGGACGATGACACAGTGGCCGTGGTTATTGGATGGTTCTCAGGATAATAACGGTTTGTCAAGCTCCGCGACCAGTCGAATTCTTATTCGATACAACAAGTTTACTCTTATTCAACCGGAGCTGATGCCAAGCCGGAGATACGACACGTATACGTCCTAATACGGTGACTATCGAATAAAGGGTCTACTTGTATATCGCGACGAAGAAACGTCATCTTCATTTTCTCCGACCAGATCCTTCTGAGCCCGTAGCTCAACATCAATAAATAACTGCAGAGACGCTGAGAAGCTACGGCTTCCAACTAAATGTAGCTTTCCGCTTGTGTGATGTCGCTCGCGATCTTTCTTCTTCATTCTTTTCCAAAAGAGGTTTCTTTTTTCGTAACCTCGGCACGCTGGCGTAATAATCTTTCACCTCGGGGAGCACGGGATTCGTGCGTTGATTCGGCTGGCGATACGTGCACGACGGTCATAAGACGAGAAAAAAGCGGGAGCGAGAGGGAAGGTTCGAAAATGGATGACGAAGAGCGGAAGTGAGCAAGAGAGAAGGGCCCTTTATAAGGTCTATATGAGGGTTATATGGAGAGAGGTGGCTGGTCGACGGGTAAAACCTTGTGCTGTCGACGATACCACCCGATAGATTCCGTGTCGCCCGTGCCCCGTAGCCGTAGGCGCTTATTTTATCGCTTTCAGGCGATCTGCCAAAAGTCACGGTGCGGTCTGCGCTGAAGAGTGCAGAGTCAGTGGAAGAAGGAAAGAGGCACAGGGTGGCTCGAAGCGAATAAGAGAGCTTTGCATTTGTTGAAAGGGCATCCCGTTGTACACGGAACATCCGCGAAAAATTACCGAATTCCGCAGTTAACTCTATAGAACGTATTAGATAGTTCGTATACAACATGGACGTGTATAAAGTGAGTATGTATGCAGTGAACGTTGCTATAGACGCATGAGGTTTCGCCCCACGGGTATGTAGGCCAAGTGCGACCGTAGGGGAGCCAAGCGTTGCATCATTATGATATTTCTCTAGGGTATCGTTAGACGATTATACATAGCTGGCGTACAGGTAGCCTACTCCGCGAACACTCGTGGCACGTAGGTCGCGTATAGCTGGTTCGAGTTGGACAACGAGATACCATTATAGACACTATATTTTCCGCTGTGTTAGAATTGACCAAGAATGGCTTTTGTAACGAGACGGTCAGTGATGGTAGTGTATATGAGTTAGCCCGAGTGATCGCTGCGAACTACCTAGAGCGCGCTACCGACAGCCCGGCAATTTATTGAGCCTGGTGTTTTGACTCGGGTTGATTTCATAGTGACGGGAAATTGGATTGTTATGTGTAACGAAATATAAGGAAATGGGAGGCCGTTGACATCAGTCGTATAAGAAGGAATTAATAAAAAAACTAGTGGTTATGGTCGATATTGGTCAGACGGTTTCTCATTTGATACCTTATACAGTAAACACTTAACTTTATTGTGCATGCTAGTTTTTCATTTGATGCTTTATACATAAAAATACAACACTCTTATGTGCTTGACCTTATTCAATTTTTGGTAATGAAAAGAGTAAAAGCTTAACCCTAGTCGGGTCAAGCGGGGTAACCAGTGACCCCACGCGAAATTCATTCCCCTCTCCTGAACAAGTATACCAAGATTTTGGGTCCGGACCCTAACCATAATTCACTTCGACTATCCTAGAGTGGGGTGACGTTGTTGGTGTCGCGAGTTGCTCGCTGTCTGCCGAACGAGAACGTCTCAAGAACGTCTGGGGTTACCAGTAACCCCACTCGACGCGTAACGTTCGAGTTTTGCACGGGCAAGTTTATTTCATATTTTTGATGAATATCGTTCCATTTAGAGTATTTTCACAGAATATTATAATTTTTCAGTTTTCGAAACCTTTTTAGATAATTTTAGGTTATGTTTCATGTCAAAATTTCCGAAAATGTTATATCGACGTGTTGTTTCGCATTTTTTTCCATTTTTTCATCAAATTCATGAATTTCAAGAGACAATGTGAATTAATGAATCCTAAATGATGCAGGAATATAATAACGATGAATAATACAGAAAGAGCCACCTATATAAAGTCAATTTATTGTGAATAATAAGGATTCTGCCTTCGTTCTCGTAACTTCTTACTTTTCACTTTTCTGCCAACTTCATACGTTCAAATAAATATACATCCTGGAAATAACTCAATCATGACCCATATCAGCTTAAAGTGCTATTCATCCCCTTCAAAATGCTGTTTGAAATTTTGAATTTGCTCGATTACAAAAAAAATTGCGCAACTTTTTGTCAAAAAATCGATTTTTTCAATTTTTTTTCACTTTTTCCCGTTTACATAACATTTTCAGTATTTCAATTCGAATAAAACTGAATGTAATATACACCATTCTCTTTGTTATAAAAAAAACAAAGAGAATGGTGTATATTAAAATCTTTTTCTGACCAATGGGACGGATTGTCACGTGGGATCATAATGGGGTTCCTCGTTACCCCGCTTGACCCGGTGAAGGTCTGAAAAACCACATGACCCGTCTAGGGTTAACACAGCATGAATCTACTATGCTACCAGAACATGAATCTCACATGACGTTTGCGTAACACTATAAATACACAAAATACGTATATGAATACAATTACTCGAACAGTAAACCAATACGCGAATATGAAGAGGACTACTTTGATGACTCCGTTCATTTTATATTTAAAGGATTATCAGAGCCCCACGAAGATGTATTTTATCACCAAATATCCCGGTAAATCCTTTATTAATCGTAATATTTGCATTTATAATACCCCATCATACGTATTTGGTTTCACACTTTGTAAATATGATTTTATGCATTTGCATATTACGACTAATTTCTTTCCTGCTTTATGCGTCGCCAACAACAACATGCATATATATGTTTTTTTTCAGTTCGAGAGGAAAGCGCCTGACGCTCGGTAGTGCTTTCGGTTTTTTAATTAACCAGTGTGTATCACGGGGCTTGGCTAGCTCTACCTGACGGGAGAGAAACATTCTCAAGCATCGTTACCAACAAGGCGAGATCGGGTTAAACCGGAATCTGACGGAGAAGGAACGATAGAGGGGGTGCTCGGATCATGCGGCAGAGTCACACCCCGCTCCGAGCCCCTTCTCATTTCAGGTTGCATATGACGGTACATATAAAAGCACAGGAAGTAGGCAACCGACGAGGCAAACCGCAACAGCACCACTGCCGGTAGCAGCACAGCTCCGACATACTTGTTTCGAGAGATCGAGCCTCGTCGACCGGCGAAGGCCGAAGAACGGTTGAGCTTGTCCCTCGTGCAACTCGCAACCGAGCGAGAACGTGCAAGCCTTGCTCTTCGGAATTAACGCCGGCGGTGCCGCAAAATTAATTACCGCATTAATTAACAATTTGCTCGACAAAGTCATTGGGAACGAGAGAAGGGCCGTGCTCCACCTTCTCCGTATCCGCACGCCGGTTTTACGCTTAGGAAAACCGGCTCTTTGTGTTCCCACGGCGTTTCGATTATACCCCGATGTGCTGCGGAATATACTGAGAGCCTCGTGTACGGCAAAGGAAACAAGGATTAACCAACCTCTCAAGCCTACTGACGCACAAATTTATCTGCTGTGATGTTACTGCTAACCTCCAGATGTTTCTTGGGGAAATGCCTTGGATTCGCCTTTGTGTACCGCGAGAAATTCAATTATTATGATAACCGGACACCGCTTAAATTGGAGTCTGGTAATTCCAAACATTGCACGTATCGATAAAAAATTCAAGCTGTATTGCCGTAGAGACATCGTTGTTTGACCGCTAAACGACAGTATAAAATCGGTTCAGGTATTTTTATCGCTTCGGGAAGAATTACGGGCCAGTGGAAAGTCAGTAGCATCAGCGATACATCGATCATAATGAGCATCATATGGCCTAGGGAGATCGATCACTCGTTACTCATAAATCAATAATTACAGAGTATTGGTAAATTTCGTAGATTCCCCATTTACCGATGACATCCGAATTATTTCAGACAGGAGCTCTTTTGTAGGATTCAAAAGTCAACCGGAGTAACACATTAACAGTTTCATATGATGAATAAAATACGGGACTCTCAAAGTTTTCATTTGTCATGGAACTCTATATGTGTACATTCACATATGGTTTATCCTGCAAAAGCGGCCGTTAACGTTGTCACACGAGAGTTTCTCCGTTGAGCTCGTTGTGCAATTGGACGATTCGAGTGGGTGGACGGATGCGAAGGCTTCGAGTTTTGCCGGTGTGAAACCGGACTTCGAGGTTTGCCGGGGTAGAACCGGACTTCGAGGTTTGCCGGTGTAAAATCGGACTTCGAGGTTTGCCGGTGTGATACCGTGTTACGAGGGAGATGGGATAGGGTAGGGACTACCGGGAGCAGCGTCCGAGGGGAGCTGGGGCCAACTAATCGCAGCGGCCAAGCGATGCCTGGGGCCAGCGATTGGCAGCGGCCAAGATCCCCTGGGGCAGACTAGAGCAGCGACCACCCGAAGGTGGGGCCTACTACTAGCCGCGACCAAGTTCTCCTGGGGCCAGCCGTTCGCAGCGACCAAGCACGCCTGGGGCCAGCGAGTAGCAGCGTCCAGACCCCTCGGAGCTCACGTCCTCGGTAGAGGAGGGGCTACCCGGCTCAGATTTCCGCGTCCGAGATAACTCGGGGCAGTCACCCTTGCCGGGAGGACAGGTAGGGTACGATGGGGCGAATTTCCCAGAAGGAACCGCGGCCAACGACAATTAATTCCCAAAGGGAAGATTCGTTTCCATAAGACTTTATTGCACGAATAATAAGCCAGGAGCAGAATCAAAAATGCTCGAGGAGCTCTATGTTATATACCCGTGCGGGTGGCCGGGCGCTTGCGCGAAACAGAAACGCCAAACGACACCTCGCGGCTGGGCGGGAGAACTATCGAGCGGTAGGCGGCAGCGCGTAGGCGCTGCCGCGTGCGGCCGCTCGCCGCGCCGGCGACCCGTACGGTAGCGGAACGGTGTGTAAGTGAGTGTGTGTGATTTCGTGTGTAAATTTAAAACAGGAAAAAATACGATAAAATAATTATGCTGATTTCAGCGTACAACAATTCCACCCCCGGATAGGAGGATTTTTTTTTTTTTAGGTTTTAAATGATACCGACTTATATACTATGGTTGCTGAAGGCAACTGACTTAAGTATTTCCATTGCGCACTTACATTTAATATTGCTTTTTCTTTATTTATGTTTTTTTTTTTTTTTTTTTTTTTAACTTTGGATTATTTACTTCGGTGATGATGGGCTTTAAGCTGTAGTTTAATTATATCCTTTGGTCTTTTAAGGGGGAACCGTTTACAATTTTTTGCCGCGATAGTAAGGGATATCGGGGCTCTTCTTCTCTTCTTACTTCTTGGTGCGGGGCCTTACGGCCCGGATTGGGTTGAACTCCGTTGTTCAAACGGGGGAGGGTCTCCTGACCCTGGAAAACCTTCCGGGGCCGTCCCGGCCCTCGCCGTGGTGGTTGCTGGACTGATGCCATCGTTGGTGGTTCTCCCTGGATAGGCGAGAGTTCGAGAGTCGGCTGGGGGACAACCGTATGGTTTGGTTCTCTCCCCGGGTACTCGGGGCTCGCTGTATGACTTCGCTCACCCCTGACGTCTTCCGTCGGTTGATGTTCGGCCGGCCATGGCTCGAATGTCACCGCTGTTGGATTAAGCGGCGATTGACTAGGGATTGGATTTCCCGTGTCCATCTCTGGTAGTTCCCTCGTGAGGTTAGAGAGACGTCGTGGTGGCTGCGAGTCGACCGTAAGGTTTGGCCTACTCGACGGGTTTTCCGATTGACTCGGATGGTAGTGGGCGGGTTTCATCAGATTCCCGTGGATTTTGGTGTGCACCTGGTCCCGATCGACCAGGTAGGTTTCTCCCCCCAGGTGGCGTGAAACGGGGTAAGGGCCCTCCCACGGGGGGTTGAACCCCGCATGAAGTCCTTCCGTGGCCTTGGATAGAGAATGTTTCTTAATGTACACCCAATCACCCTCTTGATAACGCGATGTCGCTGATCCCGCTGGTGCGTAAATCTTTTGATAGCGCTGCTGCTGCGTTTTGACCTGTTGAATGCGTTGCTCCCGGTTAAGATTAGTTCCGGAAGCGGGTAATCGCCATTCTCCGGGTCGGGAAAGAGTCTTTCCCGTTAGAACCCCACTGGGTGTAAGTCCTGTAGCTGCGTTTCGGCGAGTCCGAAGCCCAAATAGGATTTTATTTAGATGTAAATCCCATTCTTTATGTGGCTCATCGCGGAGGTGCAGCCGTAGTCCCTTTTTTATCTCCTGATTCCGCCGCTCAGTGGGATTGGCGCGCGGATGATAAATGGGTGTTGTCCAAAGTTGAGCCTGCCATCGGTCGCACGCATCTTGCCAGCGTTGGCTCGTAAATTGTGGACCGTTATCGGATAATATCGCTCTTGGGTATCCCCATCGTGCGAAAACCTCCCGCTCGATGAGGTTGATGATGATGGTAGCCTTTGATTGAACTGTTGGAGCAGAGCGTCGAGGTGCGCAAATGCTCCGTATGCGTTCGGAGCTGGGGGTACACCATGTACGGGTGCCGGAGGTGCTCCGTTGAGGGGTGCTGGAGGTGCTCCGTCCCCAGGTACAGGTGGTACTCCGTTTCCGGCAGCGCGACGATTTTCTTCGTGGTTGTCCATCCTAGGACGTTTGCTTTCGATATTTTCGGAGTTGGGCGCCACTGAGTTTCGTTTAGGCACTCTCAGAAGTGCGTCAGGCGGTGAATGCCCCTGAAGACGTGCAGACTTTCTTACAGGGCTGTGTTTGACCGGCATGTAGGCGGTAAAGCGTCGTGGTTTATTCGTTAAGCCACAATGAGCTTTGTCGTGGCCCCACGTTGGGCGCCAAAATTGTCACACGAGAGTTTCTCCGTTGAGCTCGTTGTGCAATTGGACGATTCGAGTGGGTGGACGGATGCGAAGGCTTCGAGTTTTGCCGGTGTGAAACCGGACTTCGAGGTTTGCCGGGGTAGAACCGGACTTCGAGGTTTGCCGGTGTAAAATCGGACTTCGAGGTTTGCCGGTGTGATACCGTGTTACGAGGGAGATGGGATAGGGTAGGGACTACCGGGAGCAGCGTCCGAGGGGAGCTGGGGCCAACTAATCGCAGCGGCCAAGCGATGCCTGGGGCCAGCGATTGGCAGCGGCCAAGATCCCCTGGGGCAGACTAGAGCAGCGACCACCCGAAGGTGGGGCCTACTACTAGCCGCGACCAAGTTCTCCTGGGGCCAGCCGTTCGCAGCGACCAAGCACGCCTGGGGCCAGCGAGTAGCAGCGTCCAGACCCCTCGGAGCTCACGTCCTCGGTAGAGGAGGGGCTACCCGGCTCAGATTTCCGCGTCCGAGATAACTCGGGGCAGTCACCCTTGCCGGGAGGACAGGTAGGGTACGATGGGGCGAATTTCCCAGAAGGAACCGCGGCCAACGACAATTAATTCCCAAAGGGAAGATTCGTTTCCATAAGACTTTATTGCACGAATAATAAGCCAGGAGCAGAATCAAAAATGCTCGAGGAGCTCTATGTTATATACCCGTGCGGGTGGCCGGGCGCTTGCGCGAAACAGAAACGCCAAACGACACCTCGCGGCTGGGCGGGAGAACTATCGAGCGGTAGGCGGCAGCGCGTAGGCGCTGCCGCGTGCGGCCGCTCGCCGCGCCGGCGACCCGTACGGTAGCGGAACGGTGTGTAAGTGAGTGTGTGTGATTTCGTGTGTAAATTTAAAACAGGAAAAAATACGATAAAATAATTATGCTGATTTCAGCGTACAACAACGTATGCTTTCGAGGTTTCCTCTTTGTCAGTCCGGCGCAACCAAGCCCTGATTGGAATAGACGGCTGTCAAAGTTTCGTGGTACTTTCTACGGGATAAAAGAACGACTGAAAAAGCTCGAGGGATATGAGATATACATATATATTCAACTTGGGTCAATGCTCTCGTTCAGCAGAGTGACAAGTGTGCCCGAGTGAGGATTAAAAGTTTATGGTCGTGAGTGAGCTCGGTGAAGCTAGAGGGACGAAAGTGAGAGAGAAAGTGAGCCCGTCGATATCCCGCTGCTCTGATCCCTATATCCATCCTAACGACACGCTATCCACAATCCATCGGCATCGGGATAGACGGATTAACGGGTAGTTGATTTTCAACCGAAAACGAAATTCAACCGATGACAAACGTGAGAATCTTCATTGTCTTACTTTTCCCCGTGGTTGATACTTGGACGGGTGGTCAATTCATCTCGTTGGCCCGCGATGGACAATAGGATGGGTTCGTTTACCGTGATGGACGAAGACAAAAAGTGCAGTCGCGTTTAAACATCGCAGATTCCTTGACAAATCGTTTCTTCGTATACTCGCATCGATATTGCGGAAAGCGACGTTCCTCTCGGAGTTGCCGCACTGCACATGTAACCCTGACTCGTCTTGCAACGGACTACGAGCCGTGCACCAGCAATTGAAATGAAAAACAATGCAACCGTTCTACTGCATCGATTCGGAAAAGCTTTATCTTTTCGAGCTTACGTTACACTCGGAAATCGACACGCCAGCCCGTAGCGCCCCGGTTTCTCCCCGAAGAATTTCATCCTCTTTGTCTGTCCCTACGTCCCCGTGTTCTCTATATCCTTGTTCAACCGTGCTAGAAGACTCCGTAAGACTGCGGTACACTTGTCTATTTTTCCGGCTTCTCGAGCATTCGTTCGTTCGAGTGTATTTTTCACAATGGGAAATAATCGGACGGGGGAAAACGGCTCACGGGGCTGGGAACGAATTGGACAATGGGTTTTGCACGAGCAAGGGTACGAGTTGCGAGGCTCGGGGATCCAAGGACAGCGGAAAAGAGGGAGCGCGCTCAAGTCGCAGAGCTTTAATGGCTCGAAACTCATCCGGATTCGAGATATAGGCGACTTTTTATCCACTCCGACGATTCGGTAATTCGCGATTGCCTGCTTTTTCCTCGCTTTCTCTATAACTGGCTCGTTCCGATTCACTCCATCTATCTCTTTCCGTAGCGTTGTACGGGAGCAATCGACTTTCCTGTCTTTTAGCTCGTTTCGCTTTCGGTCCGTCCTGAAAGGGTTTGATTTTCTCGACGATTTCGCTGAATTCCTCTGGAACGCTTAATTCGTCGACCCTAATTCAAACGGCAAACGTCGCTTGTCGCGTCGACCAATTGAACTTTTGTAAAGTGCGAAGTTTTCGTGGCAGACGGCGTTGATCCATCTATCTGAGAATGACGAATTATAGTTCATTGCCATAGACGTTGGCTCACACGATTTCTGCTTTTGTTGCAGTGTCGATCTTGGCTTCTACATTTCTGTGCCTCCGCTAACTTTGTATTCAACTTCGGAGATGTGCAAGTATGCGGTAGGCTACAGTATCCGCGGGAACTTGTGCTCCCCGTGGTATTCGACGCTGACGAGATAATCATTATCCTCACGCGGATATTCATTTATCTTCGGCGTGTGCGGCTGGCCACAATTTAGCGGCGTGTAATACACAAGGGAGTCGTCGGCGGTGCCGGGGGAGGGTGGGGTAGGCGAGGCTGATGAACAAAGAGACGGAGCGATGGGGGGAGTGTCGGAGGCGCTTCAAGCGAGCCATTTGTCTCCTCATTGATCTAATTTGTCAGCGCTGAGAATTTTCCATGGGTGACTAATTGCTAGGCCATGATGGTGTCCTTGACAAACGTTCACTGCATCGTGCAACTATATAACGTCATCATACTGCAATATTGACAGTCTTATAGATTTTGGGAAAGATTACTTTATTGAGATCAATGATTATATTTGTAATTCATCGAACTTTAAGGATCTCGAACCAAAAGCCACTCGCTCGGGATCTTTAAGTCATCGAATATTTACTATAATGGATTTCACCACATAAAAAAAGTTCTTTATCCCTCCAATAAAACGAATACGTGTTTCCACCGCCCGTGCTATTCATCACCGAGAATTACTATTAGGCACGAGATGCATTATAAATAGTATCATTATGTACGTGGAGTGTCGAAATATTGAAGCTCTTTCGTGAGGACGAGAATCCCCACCGGTAATTATACGCGTCCAACATTGCGGCAAAGGTTTTCCCCCGACGAGGTAGCGCACCGGTGAACGATCTTGGCGCGCAAGCACAGTTCCTTCGTTAACGTTTCCCCTCGGCTCGGGAATTAACGACGGGAAACATAGGAACCCGTGGCGTCGACTACCTCCCGCTATACCACGCGCTCTATCTACTCCCACTTATACCGTATATACGCCAGACAGTATATTTCGCAGTATCGCGATGCTTCTCGTTCTGACTGGTTCGCGGGGTCGATGCCGCATGGAGGTCTTGAGGAGAAGAGGAAACGAGAAATCAACAGCGGCAGTTGAGAATCCAAATGACGTGAATTTTTCTGCGTGGCACAGCTTGTCCAACACAGAGTCGAAGAAACGACATTGGGAACACACCGTTCGAATTTGACATCGAATGACAAGTGTGTATGGAAATTCAGGTAGTTCTTATTTAGGTCATCTTCGAATTTTCATCGCACCCAGGTCTCAATCGATTCGAGAGAAAAATTTAAATCTTACTTGGGCTTTCTGATACAATTCTTCAAAGGTGCTTATTCGAGTTGGAGTTCGCCCGTTCGAAATAATTATTTCTGGAAAAATCTTAGATCGTTCGAAATTAATGCGTATGAACCCTATTTCTATGGAAGAATATATAAAGATCGGTCATCTCATGTGATGGTTACACCGTTCTTTTGACAATTAACTTCCGATGTATTTGAATGATAACTATAGAATACCTAAAAGTAATAAAACCTTCCCAAACAACCACAATTAATGTGGGGCTCCGGGACTCTCAAAGATTCTAGTTATTCCGTCAGTTATCATCTCAGTTAATTATATATCTCGACTGGGAAATTTGCCCCTAAAAAAGAGTGAAAGGAAAAAGAAAAAAGGGATTGAGCGTATAGGGAGAAGGAGTAAATCGAAGGGATCGAAGCTCCGGGGCACTAAACGAATCGTGTGTCTCGAAGGGATGCCCCACAACGGAGCTGTGTCTTCCTTCGAGTTTTCAAATACAATACAACACGACGTACTACTCCGTACTCGTTCAAGATCGATTCCTTAATGGGACGAAGTCGGGATTCAATCGAGCGTGCGTCGGCGTTAAGGTGAATCTTTCTCAAGCACCATCACCCGCCCCACAACCTTATATACACTGGTTTCTTCTGACTGGTGTCTTTCTTCACGTACGGGTTGTATTGTTTCACCGGGTGAGGACCTCCGTGGGCTATACGTTACACCGGATCGAGCGCATCGAAGCGTGACATCCAATCATTACCGAAGAAGGAACTCTACCCTACCTCGGGCTCTTTCATTATAGAAACAGATATAACTACAGTCACAGTAAAGTTTGATAACAATTTTTCTGTAATGGCATTCTTGAAAGTCAAGCTCCGACGATTCATTTTTTAGATTTCTTGGGTAATATAAAATATGATGAATAGGCGAACCTCCAGCTTGGCGTATGACATGTCATCGTGTCACTTGTAATTCACATAACGTTGTCTGGTGTTCCTTACTGCGCCAGATGAATCGGTCGAGACCACTTTAAATTGAAAAAAATCAACAACACAGACGGACGGTTGAACGATACTGTTTGCCATAACGAATTGGTCTGGTATCCCGAAGTGTATTAATAGAATCAAAAGGATGAGATTCAGTTCCTCGACTCCTCTCAATTTTCCTCCAATTTCGAGCGCGAGCATAGTACGGCACGTAAATCGAGGCTGGAAATGCGAAAGAGCCGGATCCTTTGGGAGTGCATCTCTTACACGTTTGAATTCAGGTGCCGGTTGGTGAGTTATCGAGTTTCAAGATTCTATTTAACGTCATCAGGGTGGTTTAGCGTCGATGAGATAGGTTCAGCGAGTCTAAAGGTTCGATCGCGCAGCCGGAGCAGCGTTCGGCTGGTACATGATAGGAAAGGCCACCGCCGAGAGGGTTATGTCGAGAAAAGCTGCAGCAGGTTTGTCAGTTCGCGGCTCACCGCCCGGGCGCACGTCGCATCCGTCTTCCCCGGCCTCGATCGCACGCAGGCGAACCTGGCAGATCCGTGGCGGCCCCTCTCTTCCCTGCATCCGACTCCTCTCTCAACCCCGGCCGTTCGGAGCCAGCTTGATGGATACTCGGCTTAGTCTCGAGTTCGCCCCGGTGCATACCAACTATGCTCCACCACGCGCCCTCATTGTCGGGTTCCCCCCCTCACGCCTTTGCCTCTTTCATCTCCTTTCGTTCTTATATACGCTCACATGTATACACACAAGCTAACTCTGTTTCGCATCTATTTTACACATTTTCTTCGACAAGGGCCTTGCCAACTCTCACAACACTCGTCTTCGTACAGCACCGCATCCATTACGATTGATCTATTCGCATCCTCGATCGGTGTTTCAAACATTTTCCACGCGCTTTGGTAGTTTGATAGTCCTTGTGTCTGATCGAAATTGCGAGGCGATATCAAAACTCTAAATGAAGGAGCGCAGAGTCATTACTCTTGAATAGATTTAACAGTTCGAATTGACAAATTTTCGTGGTTTCATACGCCGTAATATTTTTCTCTCTCTTGCGGACAATTTTCAGTTTATGATAATTCTTTAAAAAATGTTGTTGGGGAATATGAATACAATATGTTGTTTGTGGTCACAAGCTACATTTTCCGAGTACTCCAAATCGCTCTTGGTCTGAACTGTGTTTATTAACGTAATTATTCATAGAACTGAGTAATTTTATATCGTGTATAATTGAAATAGACCTTTTTTTACATTAGCCAGCATTCACTTTCGATTGTCGTCGATTACTTAGCTTTTGGGACTTTTTGGGGGCTCCTTGGGAGTGCGTGTTCATCGGTGTGATGTTAGGACTGCGGCCACGTATATCTCACACGAATTTGGCGGTAACGGTATATATCCAGTTATGTCTAGATGATGCGCTCACATACCTTTGAGTCTGCTCGCGTCGTCGTTTAGAAGAGGAGAGCAAGATTAGCGGCACGTACTGAGAATCGTAGTCAGTAATCCAGGCTATTTCGGAATTCCCGTTCAGTGTCGCACTCCAGGTGGCTTTTTGGGGTGATCTATTGTTTTGAAATTTATTAAATTAACCTAACGTCAATAGATATTACGGATATTGAAAACCAAAAAGACAATGTACCGATCGATTATTTTTTAAACTTTTCATTTATCGCTCTAATTTCCGGGTGTCTTTTCTATTGCTATTAGCTTTTGCAGTAGATCGTGTGATATAATCGTGTAATATAGCATGATATAGTTGTGTACCGAATGAACCGCAGGTCTTTTATCGCCTCGGGTCTTGAGAATCGATGGTTATTGGTTTTTAACTTTTCGTTCTAGTCGAACAAACTAAAAAGTGTACCGATATGAAATCCGATAGCGGTGCGACGAGCGAATCATCTTCATCTCATCATCTCCACATTCGGTCCCTTTAGCCATTATTTTGGTCGGCTATGAGAGCTTCACTAGCGATAAAGGTATATATCGTACGTCGTGGAGTAGTGGCTGGAGGAGCCATCCTTACTTTGCCGAAAGCCCCGACGATATTGAGTTCCCCTTCCCGGATCGGTATGCGACGGAGCGGCGGTCGAAGGGGAATGAGGTAAGCAGCTCCCGGAGTAGTGGTATCGACGACACGGTTACCGTAGCCGTTATCGGTCAACGATAACGACCGCCGAGTATACTCGTCGAGTACTGGGTCGGGGATGGGCTGATGGTGACGGCGAAGGGTTGAACTCGTAGGGGGGAGAGGTTGCGGTTGCAGGTTGAATTACCGTATGGGATAACGCGAGCGAGCGCGCTCGGTAACCTCCTCCGCACGTCGTTTCAATGCGAAGCTCTGCTGAGTCTGGGAGGTGGGTAGAGGATTGAGATCCTCCGGAGCACGTTAAGGGCGAAGCCACTTTGGAAAGTTTGCGGTACGTTAGTCGACGAGTGGAAGGAAGAGTCGGTTTCGAAGCGAGGAAGAGACGGACGAACTTTGGGCGCGCCGGTTGACTAGTCGCAGATTATCGTGTACCGGGCGAATATTCATGTCGAAATCGTGATCGGTTCGATCGTACAACTTTCCCCTAACTCGACTAACTCGTCGATGTAAGTGATTCGACGTATGAAATACACACTGTGAAACGTGCAGACGTTTGATTGTTGCATGTGACAATAATTTTCTAGGATACTTATCAGAATTTTTTAAACTAAATGAACGGATGAATGAAATATTTGAATCGATTATTGATTATTCATAATAACAAATAAACTAGTTATCGTACAAGTAGAATATCAGAGTGAGCGCGTGAGGCTGGGATTGAGATAAGCAGGAAAACAATCTAGCCTTAGTTGCGTGGAGTTGCATCAGGCAGATATATAGATGAGTCAGAGACTGCAGTGGCACGAACGCGCCGAGTAACCGTCCAACGAACCGTCGACCCGGACTTTGTCTCTAGTGCGCCCTTGGTGCTTGGTAGTTCGACCCTCCCCCGGGACACTCGAGCCTTACGTGAGCCCTTTCGCCCTCACGGCAACGAATCCTCTTTCGACTTTTCTCTCTCTCCCTTCTTTGCTCTTACTACTTATGTGACGTCATATCGCTCTTTCCCTCGAGCTTGCACCCTTGCCGAGCGCACGTACTCTCCAGCGGTGTCTAGTCGCGCTCCATGCGCTTCGTTCACTATCTCCCTTACTGCCCTCTTGCTTGCTTCATTCTTCGCCTCCTTGTACCTCGCCCCCTATTGTCTTTCGTCTGCTTTGATTCATCGCTGCACAGGCGCCTTCATCATCGAGAGCTTGAGAGAAAGCGTCTTGTATCACTTGAACCCCCGACGAGTGATTTTCCAACAGACTTTTCCCACTTCCGGAATAACTCTGAGTAAGCTAAGCTTCCCCACATTGTCGAACGATGCCTGGGTAACAAACACACTACGTTCCATACTGTAGGTACATCGTGTATGTGGGATTAAAATTTCATTATTCTCGGTTCATCTTTTTTCACTTTTTCAATAATGTCAGATTAATTTCATTTAACGAATAAAGTGATGGGATCGGTTTTTCGTTTGCAAAAAATATTCTGAGAACACGTTCGAAGAAAGTGGTTGCGATCAATTGATTTAATTCGAGTTTTGGATAACCGTTGGAAGTTACTGAGCCAGTGAAAGTCGATAAAACGTGAACGTGAACGGATAGTACGATAAACACGAGGTCTCGATAGAGATACTGTATTATTGCACGCATTTTTTGGCAACCCGGCTTGATTTATCACGAGAGTTGTCAAAGTTTTCGGTTGCTCCGAACGCTTGATTAGGGGTGACTTACGGGTTTGATCTTCGTCGCCTCCGAGTTTAAAGCTCTTGATTGGTCCCGGACGGTTTGGAGAGAGCGCAGCCGGCAGTGGTCGCAAAATTTTATTTGCCCATCCGGATGCACGGAAAGGCAGAAGCGGAACCGAGATTAGATTAACCGCTGAACTTTTGCTGCAAGACTGCAACGCGTGGGTCAGCGCGGAGCTGCACGATGACGGCGATTTTCATATACGATTGCATCACGGAAGTGCGCATTCAATAATGGCGGCGATGGGTTGGAATTAGATTCTACCATTGGCAAAGGTAAAAATTTCATTCCCGACGGAACAAATATTTTGCTATGCAATAAGTAAGGTTAGTCGGTTATTCTGCATAAAATCATCTTCGCGTTGAAAAAGTTGGTGAGCCGATACTCAATGGAGATTGGATGGTTAGGGTTGACTATGACCGATGTTACATGCAGTCAATCTTCGTCCTTATTCTCGGGGAAAATAGATAGCGCAGTAGCCACCTCACGGTGGTAGTGGAGACTTCAATGACTCAGCTGCTATGATTTCGTTTCATATTCTTTACACATTGTGCGCACAGCAGATTCATATTGCCCTGACGACGTGGCATTTACAATTCTACCGGAATTGGAAAGACTCGGGTATACCCTGGTAAGAATAAATTGCATGAACGAAATAAACCATCATTTATTTTAACAATAACGAGCTCAATGACGATCAACTGAATAGCTCTTCAGCGTTGTTTAAAAAGTGTTTTTCTACAACAGAATGGACCATCGCATTGAATTTTTTTACAAGTTTATAACACCCGTCTGTTGCATAATATCGAATTATTCACGTAGAATATAGTCGACCGTTGAAAGATCGATAGTCTCGATCAGCGTACCATAAAGTCCGAAATAATGATTAATGGATTCAACCCGGGGCTCCCGCTGACGTTAGTTTCCCCTTCCCTCTTGCAAAACGCCCAGACATCATCTCACTGCAGATGAGCGAGAGAACGTGGCCGAAATCTTCGGCTTGATTATAAAGTCAAATGTTTCGGTGATGGTTGAACGAGCGGCGCCACCTTTGCCTGCAGTTGATTTCTCGACGGTCGTTCGCCACCAACGATGCAAAACCTCGTTCCATTCACCTCTTTCTCTCTCATTTTTCTCTCTACTTACATTTTTTCGCACCCAAACGAACGAACCTCAACTCTTCACGGCTACCGCTCTCGTCTGACTCGTCTGATTTTTTCATTCAGCGCGTACACTTTGCATTATTTTTAATTCTCTTCAAACAGATGCGACGCAATGTACGGGCCAGTTCATTTACTTTTGAATAATTTATTCATTTTCTCTTTTGTTCATATTTAGTTCATTATTGTTCAAGTAATGGTTCATTCGATTGTTCGAGCGCACCCATTTGAACGGGGACAGCTTAAAAGCAAGTTGAGGGTATCGTAGAGACGGAATATAACGCACGACGGTGCATGTTGTCTTCTCGTTTCCTGCTATGGCTTCACGCCTTGGGTGCTAAGCCGACTTCGAGTTCTGGCTTTCAACAATAATACAAGAATTTCCTCAGTAATTCCGAGGATGGGTGCAAAGGTTTGGAAAGACCACTCAAAAGCTTTTCACAAATCTACGTTTCGACAATAAACAGGACTACGAATTTCCCTAAATTAATTCATATCTCCATCCAACTCTGCTTCTCTCGACGTCACTCGGAAATGCCGCGTATGCTAATTCACTTTGTCAGTTCAAATAACGAATCGACATTTCACCCAAAACCAACTGTCACTGAAGCATTCACGTACGACATTTTGCACTTTACCCGAGTGAATCGAGTTTCCCAGCTACTCCGAGTACTGGCTTTAATCACTTGCGGAAAGCAGCAAGAGCCAACTTGTCCTCGCCGCGTCTTCCCAGACGCGTGGGATTGTCTCTGAGAGCTCGACGGGTCACCGAAACATGTAAAATCATAGTCAACACTTAATAATACGCATTCCACCGACGTGCGGTTGTATGTTTGAGAACTCCATTCACGGAACTCTCTTCGGTCTACGATTAACATAAGAATAAACAACGCTAGATCCACAATTAATGGTCCTTCAACCGCAAACATGGATTAAGCCACTTTTATATTCAGGTGTTAGGCAAGTCTTTATTCACAAATGTATTTATATTATTTCTCGTTTCCGTCCTCTTTTCTTTTCGTTCATACCTCGGCCCATTTCCATCAATTCAATGTTACTTCACCTCGCTGTCTCCGTTCCATAAATATATTATCACTTGTACAGTATTCCCAGGCTGAACTTTGTCATGGCTATTTTATTTTACGCCCAGCACCAACGCCGCCAACTCCGCGCCACCTCCCCCGCCGCTGCTGTTTCCGCCGAGTCGGAAACTCGTTGCATTCTTTATTCGAATAGTTTGCGGGCCAGCGACTTTGTCTCTTTAAAGCCGCCCGGTCGAGCCACTCGGTCTCACGGGCCGCGCAACTTTACGCGAGTACACGAGATGCGACTCGAACAGTTACACTCTCGCACAAAGCTGGTATAACCCATTCGCTCTCGGACCCCGACTTCTCAGTCACGGTTCGGCCTTCATGGTTTATACCCGCGTCCCTCTCGCACGTTGCCCTTTTCCGTTCCTTTTGCTAATAGATGCCGGTATACTTTTCGAGAGTTTGCCTTTACACGTTCATCCGTCGCGTGCCTCCTCGTTCTTTCCTCCATAGTCTCCGACGAGATTTCCGTCTCTCGAAAACTCCCGCGGACACTCGCTTTCCCGCTTCCGCCCTTTCGGGGGGTTTTTTTTTTTTCATTTCGCTCCTGCCCCGGTTGAAACTTTGTTTTCCTGCGCACCCGCCGGTGATGAAAGCGTCGCAAGACGCCTTCTTCGTCTTGTACTTCCATCGCGACTCCGACAAAATCGGAAACCCACCGACTCGTGCCATTACTCCCCTTCTTCTTTCAACTTTCTTTGCCCGTTAAATTTCAAATTAGCCGCATGACGGTCGTTACTTTGGAAATAATAATAATAATTTCCGTGATACTTTTTTTTTTTGCAAGAGATGGAATGAATTCTTCAGTTGTGCCGCATATTCTCTGTCATACCGCATGAATTTTTGTAGAAATATTTTTCATTCATTCGTCGATGTATGAAATTCTTCTGTTGAGCCTTCACAGTTTTTCTTACACTTGTTTACGTATTTTTTCTTCTCTCTTATTTCTCGTTTTGTAATGAGCACAGCGGTGGTTTTGTCTGTTTTTTTCGGAAGAGAAGGAGCTGAGAATAAAAGCTGGGGTAAAAGAAAATCGTGATTTCAAAACGTTCGAAATATTCATTGAAATCTCTGCGTTCATAAATAATAATAATAAATTCAGGATAAACGAAGAAAGCACTTATTTAAATAACATTAATTCTTTGACACTAAATTTCTATCCTCTCTCACCTTCATTTTGGAGTCATTCGTATTTCAGCGTCCTTTTATTTTTTGTTCTTACGCGCAAGGTGAATAGAATAGCAACGGCCAGCGGATAGTTGATCGTACAGTTAGCCGGTCGACATTGAGTTATCGTGGCGTTGAGTCGGGTTAATCAAGTGAAAAAAAAATCAATTAAAAAACAAGTCAAAGTTCGCGCTTGGTGTGGGAAGTACGGAGTGCGAAGTGGAAGCTTTGTAATGGATCGCGGACATTCAATCGGCCGTGCTGCGTCCCCGTAAATTCCAAAACCCCATCGATTTCACTGTCCAGCCATCCAACTTTCGACCGTGATAATTATTATTTTCCAGCAATCTATTTTCGTGTCACAAGTATATTTTTTGGTCGTGAAAATCGTTCGTTTTGTTAATCCTCACCCTGTAAACGGGTTCACAAATATGAAGATCCAAGCGATCGGATAGGATTCACTCTTATTCGAAGACACGATGCAATAACGTATTTAGCTGCTCAGATAGACGTGGAAAATAAATGAACTTTATCGGCAAAGTTCTCGAAACTATCAATTGATTGCGTAGTTGGCTACATCTGTATTGACCAACATTCAATCTTGGCAAGGAGTTCGTGCGATAGGACGTTCCAAACTCTCTCGATACTTGCGGGTACTGTCTTCGGTTTTCCTCGAACCATTCCCGTTCTATCAGCGCGTCTTTCAATAATTTTCCATTGACCGTCCCCAACCGGGATATGATGTCGACGTAATCTGGTTTCCGCGGTCTCCGATAATCGAACAATGTCTCCAAACGTCGTATATAGGGTACACGGTACGAAATATACGACGTTTCTCTGTGTCTTCATTTTCCATATAACTTTTCCGTGGTCCCCTCCTCGTTCTTCCCTGGAACATCGGTTGCGTGACCCAAATGGATGGAGGGAGAAAAGGCCTTTCTCGCGCTACGGATCTCCGTTACGATTGTTGTCTCTCCCTGGTTTCTCCGCGCCATCCCTTATCGAATAGACTCAATAGCACGTCCGAGTTCACGTTCGTACCACTTTTATACTACTCAGGTTCAGTTTCCGCTGGTGGTTGCTTGCCGGCTGGTTGATTTCCTCGCTGTAACGGAGAAGCACAATCGCAATCGGAATCCAATACAAACGTCGGGCTAACGCAGGCGAGCGAGTTCGCCGTTGATGCATTCCTCTTATGTAGTGTGATGTGCAGTAGGTTAGGGGTGTAACGCGCGTTCGAAAGTATTGGATTGTAGACGTAAAATCGTTTTCTCCTTTATATAAAAAGGTGTACAACAACGTGCAGCTTCGAAATAAAGGAGTATACACATAGCGAACGAAGGAAAGAGAGCTGAAATATCTTATGCGACATACCTTGGCAATGTCAATCGATAGACAAGAATTCCAACTTATTTGGAAAAGTCTGAAATGATGGTGAAAGGAGTTTGACAGCTAGTCAACTAATATATACGTTTTGAGGACTGATATTCATTTATTCTGTCACAAAAATACGGAGTTCCAAATGAGAAACTCGGTTACCTATCGTTATTTGCAAAAATATTACATTTTTATATGATATTTATTTCTTTCAGACCGAATGCATTGGACTAAAAGTTCAATACATTCGGTTCGAAGTGAATTCGAGCATTTTTCAAATGGTTACATTAAATAATTATGACAATATTTCATAGCTCAGAACGAGTACATAGCGATGGAGATAGCCTCATCGTATATCCTCAGAGAGTTACTCCGCCTCGTACCCTCCGCTCCGCTATTAAAACACGCAATCTCTTGAGGTTTCCACCCGGCCTCCAACCCCTTCCTTCGCTTCTTACCTTACGTTCACGTCTTGAGTCTGTCGTGTCTCGACTAACTATAATCTTATTCTGACTCTCGCTGCTTGAACGACAGTTTTCGCTCGGCACAGTACTTTCGGTCGAGTTCTTCGAAAGTTTGTGCGCCAGTGACTTCGGCCAGAGAGGACAGCAACAACAAAACCCTTGATTTCCATTTGGGCTCAGCTTGAAAATTTATTCTCTCAAAACATCTTCCGCGAAGGAATTTCAACTCCTTCACCAAATCGTATAATAATTTCCTCGTTAGTTGTCATTGCATCTGCGCGTACGTATTGAGTTGCGAACTCCGCGAGCCGGAACAGTGACGAGCAATTTAATTTTAATTTTTGTAGAGTAATCCAACGTTCGCTTTTCATTTTCCGTCTTGCGAGCGTCGTTCCTTGTTTGTTTACCTTATGGAAGTTTTACGTTCGAAGATTAACTGGGATGACGTTGCAAGACACGTTGAGAGTCTCAACGCATCCTCCGGATTACACAATGTAAACGGATGGGCTATGCAAGCAAAGTGGAAATTCGTTGGTTCATGAAAACGTGCTTGGAGAATGCGACGGAGCCTGGAGATTGGGAGATATACATATAGAGACGATTGCCTATTCCATTGAAAATCCGTAGCCGTCGAAGTACACACGGCGGCTCGCCACTGGTGCGACCTCTACCGGCCCTCCGCCGTCGACCCCCGAGGGTTTGATTTCCCTTTCCCTCGGGACTTCCACGTGCTCCCGGTATTCCGCGAGCCTTCGTGCTTGTCTCCGAAAAGCTCGGCCTGACGGATCCGCCCAACAAACCATTTCCAGAGAGCCCTACCGACGAAATCTCATTCTTCGGTGATCCTTTGGGATCGTTCGAGTCTAATTTTTCCACTCCCTCTTCGCTGTCAGTTGGCTAATTGCTGTCTCGTTTTCTCTTGAACCACTCGTGCTCCAATCCTCTTTTGACTCATTATCCTCTCACTTTTCCGCTTCAGCGAAAATTGCTTGGCCCAGGCGATTCTCCAAGGTCATCTGCCCCTCCGCCGTCCGCTTGGCCTTAAATTTCTACGAGGTCAGGAACTCCAATCTTTACCATTCTCCTTTATCTTGTTATTAACATATAATGAAATTAATTTTCATAAAAATTCAAAAGTATGCACGTATGCTTTACACCGATGTATTAGACTGTTGAAAGAAAAATCTATTTCCTCCAGTGCTGCCCTCTTAAATGGGAGTCGCGGTCCGAAAAAGCATCGACCTAAAATGAGACCAGCCTGGCTCAGGTGCAAAAGGTCCCGCCAATCGATTTCTGTTTATTTTTTTACAACTCTCGCAATATCTTCTGCATTATGCTATCCACGAACATTTTTTAGAGAACTTGTTTTATTGCGAAATCCATTGAAATGAAAAGGTTTATATCAATTTTGTTGCAGGCAGAACATTTATGGAGATATTGTCAAAATTTATGTGAAATATTAAAAATGGAATATATGATATTATTAGTTAGCTTCGATAGCAGAATATAGGGAGTAAAAACGAGTATTTGTTTCTTGTCACTTTCATGACAAGAATCACCTTCGTCACCTCTAGCACGAACAATTGTTCCTCTCGTACGAGAAGCCTCTAGCCTCTGAAAGCATAAATGTCTGTTATTTGAACCTCACTCGAACAAAAATATATTCATTAAAATATAATTAACATAAATGAACTATGATTTTCGTTATCAACAGATTGAACAACGATGGAAACCTTTTTCATGTAGTTACACGCAAAGATCGGAAAGATTAATAAAATTGCTTACTGATTGTGACGAATCATATTACCAGTGACCACACCACAATAGAAAAAATATGAATTATCGAACTGGCACCAACTAAATAGTTTTATTCTCGGTGTTAGATATGAACAGCACGAAGGCTGGATTTTGCTTCGAGTAGTATTATCACGGTGCGAGGATCTCAAGCCTCGTTGTTCACCTCGAGTCGACTGCTAATCGCTTCGTACAGTGCTACTTAATACACCAAGGTTCTTTAACTTGCTCTACTTTTTTTTTTTATTACGCTCCCCGTACGATTTCGATCTCCATAGATTAATCTCGTGATAAAGTCACGGATCGAGCCGTTGTTTCTGAGCTTTGCAGCTATGTTTTTCTCTTGAAGCCCCAACCAGCCCGTCGGTTTCGTTCAACTATTTCGGCACCGTCGCGGATCACGTTCGTGCGAATCCTACGGGAGTTTTTATCGTCGAGGAGAATCATTAGCGATGCTGCTCCGGTGTGTATGTGTGTGCGAAGTTGGTGGCCAATTCGTGGCAAACATTTCGTGAGGTACGTGACAGCTGTTCGTTTGCTCGGTAAGTTTTTCCAGGCGACGTTTGCCCATGGAAAAGAGGGTAAGGGACGCGCCAATCATTAAGACGAGTAAGTATACCTACTGTGAGCAGCCCCCATCTTCGGCCTCGCGAAACGACTCGATAAATATCGCGACCGCACGCAATACATCATTGCCGCACCGAAGCCGTATAGTACTATATTGCTGTAAAACGTCACCAGGCAAAATACGTGCAACGATATGGCAGTCCATACCGCCGGTATGATGTTATAAACGGATTAAGATGCCGTTAACTTGCCCGACAAAAATTCTCATCACGCGAACATTATTATGTTGATGGTATATAAAGAAACAGATTTATAAACCTTTATCAATGTTCTTGTGACATTAGTCAGTTTATTCGACATTTACGAGTCACGAAAATAAAAATAAATAAATGAAGAAAACGCAAACCTCTTTTTTGTGAATAGGTCGATTCTAACAATTCTACGATCTATAAACCATCGTCTCTGAAGCTAAAAAGGCTTTCCGTCAATGTCATCGTCTCAAAACCTCGACTGTGTACCTTGATAACTACGAAAAGACTATGATTAATACCTGTACAACTGCGTCGTCTAATTATTAATCCAAAGTAGACGTATTAACATCTTACATTAAACATAAAAATTCACAGTGAAAACGCTATTACGGTAATCCCGTTGGTACACGAAGATTCATTGGTGTGTGAAAAATGTCTACCGCGATAAAGAAAAGCAAGAACAACTGCACGACGCATTAATCATTTGACCGAATATTTTTGGCGAACCGAAGAAAATTTTCAAACTTGTGAAAGGTCAAAGGACTAAGATACTCAATTGCACGAACATCGTTTTCGTCGTCTTCCACGCCGAAACTTATCGTCAAAGCTACCGGGACACAGGTCCTTCGGAACAATGATGAGGCCCAGAGCTGAGAAGGTGAACTACGACAAGGACGACAACGTCGTCGAATTATTATTCCAAACTGAGTATTACACGGATATATAGACACGTGTCAGATCGTACAGGTATAACCCTGGTACGTATTATACAGTCGAGCTATAGCTCACCCTGTTCTCCGATCGAAGTTCGTCGTGTGACGGCTATTAGAGGCAAATTACTTGGGACGCGGCCCATTAGGTCATTACCGGAGGGCTTCCAATGCCCGGCCAGCTCTTATATACATATAACGCGCGCACCTCAACGTAATTACGTGCACCGAGCTTCGGAAAAACATAAACATTTCGCTCTACATATACACGCTTATACGTTAACCTTATACGACCCGAAACTATATAACGCAGTCGGATTCTGCGCCGAGTTATACGACGTACTTGCGGTTGATGAGTCTGACGCGACTGCCAAACGAGTATGATGTATATCTAAAATTATATTTACACACCAGATACGTCAACCATAAACACAAAGCACGAACGTAAGTTTTTTTAACACGTCGAAGCTGACTTTCATTAATTACAGCTATAACTCCGGCTTTGGTATTATATTTTCCATTATGTCAGGAGTTTATCTTTGTTTTTTACAACGCCGCATGGTGTGACGTGTTGGCCGTCGAGACCGAATGCTCGAGGGCTGCATGGATATACCGCATATGCAACGCAGGTATGGATCGTGCGACTGTTGCCTGGTATAGATTGGACATGATCTTCATGAATTACTTCCTGTGGTACAGTTGTTGACAAAACCACGAATCAGTTTGCTATTCAGTGCTTAACCGGCTGTTCTACTTTTTGTTTGCCATTTTTTTTGTTCATGTTTTCCGATAATTCGGAAGATCTTAGCAGCCCCAGCCCTTCAAATAATCGTATTCGTATTTGTACGAAAACCCTCTGATGCTCGAGGTTTTTGCGATCGCGATGCTTGTACATTACGGGATATACAATGACCTATTCCATACCGCTTTGAACTCGTTTCTGCGATTAAAGTAAAAAACTGATCTTACAGCTCTCAAGTATTTTCTCGGAAATTATGAGAAAAAACCAACACTATAAAAAAATTTAATTTGGATTATCATTCACTGAGTTTCAAGCATTTCATAAAAAATGCGAGATTTCTAAAAAAATGCATAACTTTTCAACCGTTTGAAAAAAATCATGAACTTCACATTTCATATATAAGGGTGGTTGCTATTCGGGTAATTTCCGAATTTTGCTTGAGCTCAAATTTCAGTTGATTCCGAAAAAAATAATGAATCTTTTAAGCCTCATTTGAATTTTCTAATGCAACTAGAAAAATCCAATACCATATGAAATCGATCGGTGTGAATCCTACTTCCGAGAAAAAAATACATATATGAGTCATCTTATGCCGCGTTTACATAGTTTCTCTGACGATTGTCATGTAATTAGTCCGAATAAATTTGAAATAACTAGAATGTCTGAAGGTCCCGGAGCTCTACCCCCCCCCCCCCCTAAATAACCTTCCCTAACGACCACAATTAATGTGTGACCTCAAGACTGTCGAATATTCTTACTATATCCAAATTACTTGAATAAATTCCATGATTATCGTCCGAGGAACGGCGTGAACGTGGCATGAGATGACCGATACATGTACACTGGTTTTCGTGAAAGTAGGGTTCATACGCGTTAGATTTTCATGATATTAAATTTCTCCAGGAATAATTATTCACCTCGCCAATATAATTACCGAAAAATCGAAATGCCCGTTTAAAATATGTATATATTTTACGGGGCAGCTTTACCCCGCATCAGGGCGTAGTAAGAGTTGGACTACAAAAGTCAAATTATGCTTTAAATGTTTATTAGTTTTTTTAAATCGATTTAAACCTGGCCGCGATAAAATTCAAAAGTGATCCAAATTAGAACCACCCGAATTGTGCATGGTAGTGTAGACCCGGAAAAAGCGTAAAGCCTCGTGCATTGCACTCGATGGCGCTCCGAGAGCAGGTTGATTGATACGTGGATTGCGTGGCGGCCGCGAAAAGGTGCTCGTCGAGAATCGACCGCGGCCAGTTTCTTCCGCGCCAACGTACTCTACATACCGCAAGCACAGTAATGGCACGAGGGTTGCATCAAAGCCGCGAAGTACACGAGATTGCGGGAGCTCGGCGTCACGTCGTTTCGCAACACGATAGTGCGAAGCCGATTCGGTGAGATTGGCAAGAGCAGCCGGTGGTCTATGTAAGGTGAGAGTAGCGAAGGAAAACGGCGGTAAGACAGTGGTATACAGAATGAATCGTGGCGTATATGGACGGTGCACCGGGCTCATGCTAGTCCAACGGGTTGCCTACCCGTTCACCTCTCGACTTTGTGATGCAAATTTTGTAAATGGCCCACATTAGCCCAGTTTCGCGTAGGCTACCCGTCTATCCGACCTTCGTCCCTGATTATTGCCATCCGAGCCAACGTGCCAGAGAGAAAGGGTGGGAGGGATTCGCTCGCCCTCTTCGCGATAATTCATTTGAACCCGCATCTTTCTCTTTACCCCAGCCAGCTCGTTGCCCTCCTTCGCATTAATATTATCTCGACGCCTGTTCTATTTGTCTCCCTTTTCCACTCGAGCTTCACACTGTCTTTGCTGCTTTCCTGCACCAATCTCATGGGCGAATCTTCGAGCGATGACGGATACCAAGAGGGTGGAGAAAAACAATGAATCTTAAGATTTATTTTTCTTCTTCGAACTTGCTTGAAAGATTCGTATCTTCTACGTTACTATCGCGTTTTTATGAAATTACTATGCACTATTTTTCAACGTAATATGGCTCGTGTGTATCGAAATTCGTGTACGCTTCGTTTGTTTCCTGATAGTTCGTTGGTGCGACTGAAACTGCATCATGTTTCAATCTCATTTTTCCGGTGGTCCAATCCCTATTCGGCAAGTCGAGCGATTATTTCGCCGAAAACATTCGATAGGCGTTGTGGCCCGAATGGAAAATCGTTCGGGAGGATTTTCCGGTTCAGACGAGGCAAATCAGGGAGAAGAGAGGTCGGATAGGCATACCTTGCCGCGCACAGGCGACAAAGTCTCGTCAGCTCTAATTTTCTAATTTCCACCCGGCAGTAGCGAGAGTCCCTGGCAATCAGTTCGTTAATATCCCATTAAGTCTCCGTTATACGTTATACTCCGTTTCTACGGTAATAAGTAATTATCCACTCGATGGGTTTAAACGCGAGGCCTCGCGGAAGAGGAATCGTGCTCCAATCCAAGCTATGCAACCGTCGTCGATACAATTTTAATTTACATATTATTTCGTTTCGTGACTTCTATTGTTTTTAACTCCCGGCTGAAAACGGGAGTTATGTGTTTCGTCGCACCAACGTGAATTGGCGTATTTTGCTCCTGATAGATAACCGCCCAAACGGTTGATTTTTTCTTTACAAATTTTTTGTACATCGGTACTGTCGGTCACAGAGATAGTTTGTGGCTCATGATAATTATGATCGGATATCAACTCGCGGAAATATTAAATGTCGAAATTTGAACGTTTTCGAACTTTTTTTTCATATCGCATCTTGCTGGTATCGACTGCATGAATCGCATCAGCATAGTCAAACTCCACGGCACCGTGTGTTGTGACAGGCCGTTGGTGTGAAAGTTCCGTGTGTAAGTGTAGTGTAACGTATCCGCGTGCTTTGCATTCAGGTTATAAACAATATCGCCCAGTGCGAGAGAGACAGTGCTATTGGCCCTCGCTGAGCCCCGAGAAAGTACTGCGAGAAAGATGACTAAACGACTGCGCGAAAGAGACGAAAACGATGAACATATCGTTTTAACCTCGGAACAGGACTCAACGAAAATTTATCGTGCGGTATGCATTGGGTTTTTCGGGTGATTCCGGAAATTTCGATAAGTTATAAAAAGATATAAAAACTACAACGCAAAAGAACATGGCTCATAAAAAGGATGAAATTAAAGCAAATTGAAAAATTCGAAAAGCTCTCGGCTGCGGGCTTGGCTTGCATAATAAATTACCTTCTTTCAAAATTCAGAAAGGATGAAATAATTCTCGGTGTTATCTTAGTTTATCAATAGTTTGAATTAATTAGTTCAACATTTTAAAAGGGTGAAATAATTCTCGATATCGTCTTGATTTATTAATAGTTTGAATTATTTGAAAAATTACAAATGATTCAATAGTTCTCGATATCATCTTAGTTTAGAATTATGACCGTTCATGTTTATGAATTCTTCATGATTCTCATCAAGCCTTCGATTCAGTCGGGAGACGTCCTCTACTATATCGCCAAAAATTTATATTTCATATCATCACACGGTTAAATTATTGACGTCTCCCGACTGAATCGAAGGCTTCATGAGAATCATGAAGAATTCACAAACATGAACGGTCATAATTAGAACTTTTCCTAAACTAAGATGATATCGAGAACTATTGAATAATTTTTAATTTTTCAAACAATTCAAACTATTAATAAATCAAGACGATATCGAAAATTATTTCACCCTTTTAAAATGTTGAACTAATTAACTCAAACTATTGATAAACTAAGATAACACCGAGAATTATTTCATCCTTTCTGAATTTTGAAAGAAGGTAATTTATTATGCAAGACAATGCCCGCAGCCGAGAGTTTTTCAAATTTTTTAATCAGCTTTAATTAATTTCCATTTTTCCCGTTCCATTAATAATTCCTCAAATGCCATATTTCGGGCGAATAATCCGAATAGCCTGATCGTTCGCAGGAATCCTTATACGCGTGTATTCCAAATTTCCAACTGCGCCAAATCCGATATGATCGCTCTGAGCTTCCCTTGGTTGAAGCTCTCGAACTTGCATTGAACGCGCTGAGGGAAAGCTATTTGATATTACCACGACTATCGACTCCCCGTTGCTTCCAGACTGAGAAGCAGTGATCCAACGGTGTGTCTGTTACACGTGTAGCGCACACCATATTATATGGCGCACATACGTGTATATCCTCATGCCAGTCAAGCCACAAAAACAACCCCTCTCGTATCTCACCCACCCTTTGTCGTATCACACGTTAACCGACTTGCTCTGCTTATTGCACTCTGGGAATTCGTATTATTACGGCAACATTCCTTGACATGTTTCCACTCACTCTCTCGCCCTTTCTCAGTCTCGCTCTCTTTTACTCAGTTATCCCATCGCATCCATTCCCCAACATAATTAACCGGTTTTAATTGACCGAGTGGATAATTCATTTCAGAAAATTACCGCATTGCGGATTCTTCGTAAATGAAATTCAAAGTCTGTATGTACTCATACGACTGGATAGTAAAAAATGAAAACATAAAATATTTTGTGCCCGGGAAGATTTTTGTTTCCTTCGTTGGTCACAAACATGTAAATTAAGTTTGAGAAAGTTTTAAACGAATTCTAACGAAATTCCTTATTATGCCACGATGTGGATAATACTAAAGCGAGTGCAATGGAGCGAAAGAATATCAAAACGACGATCGGAAAATACAACATGGCCATTCGTCCGTGGTGATATGAATCTCAGAAGAAATCTGAGTTTGAAGTTTACGCGTGCTCATGAGAAAGCTATCGTTGATACTGCTTTTATCTTAGTTTACTCCGTGCAGGGCCAGCAAGACTTTTTTTTCTACCGCATTCGGCGAAGAGCGAAGCGCCGAATTTGTTTCACTCTTCGGGAGTATCGGAAAGACAGACAGACTACGTTGTGCAGCGTGGTGAAATGCTTGAGCAGGAATGACAGCTGCCAATTAGGCGATACCTGGGTTGGGGATCGACGCATCGAAGAATCAGCAAGGTGCGAATAAGTCGTTCCTCGATTCCAGATAAGATTCCAGGGACACTTTAAAGCAACAACAATAAATCGACCCTCGAGAAAAAAGGACAACTGTACGTAGAGAATGAATTTCTGCACCATTATACTCAGTTCTGTTTCCAGGATAATGTAATGTGATGGAGATAGCTCCCTTCAACTTTTCATTCGAGTTGAGATTATTTTTATTCTTCATTGCACTTGTAGAATTACGATGTCTTTGAACATTTTTTTTTCCAATTTCCTCGGGCTTGCAATTCAGAGGATTATCAGAATTTCGATTGATTGCCGCAAGACGGCGCACCGTAGTGTAAAGAGCGATGCATGCGAGTTTTCCTCCTGTGACATCACCTGCACTCGCGTTGAGCCGCGGTGATTCATCAATCAAGCGATTAGGATGTAAGTGGCAGCTTCGCATTGGTACAAAATATAGTAATCCTCGATGGTTTAACGTAAGACGGATCTCTAGCTATGATAAAGTGCATCATGTATGACGCATCTACACTACAAGGATGTCCAATATGGTAAAACACATTCAAATGGGCAATTCATCATTAATTCAATGGAATATTCATCCATAATCTCACTAATATTATGTGTTCGAATGTATTTTAATTACTGCACTGCATTAAGTACACTTCGTGAAAATTGTACCAAATTGTCGTATCAAAGCTGTTCATCTAATGTAATACAATAATTTGTTCTTGCAACGTTATATTATCGTTCACAGAAATGCAAATTTCTTTATTAATGTACCGAGAGGTACAGAAAAGGCTTTCAACATTTGCGCGAACGCTCAAAAAGCCTGGTTTTGAAAACGTTGCGAATGAAACGATGGTTGAGAAGCGGATGCACGAACGCGTGCGTCGGCAAGCGTAGGAGCGAATGGTAAATGAACACGAATGAAAGGTAATAAAACGAATAAAACTATGAGGACTGTGGACAGGAAAATGGTGGACGAAATTGGCGGGGTGTACTCGAACCCCAGAGCGAACTCGAAGAGTGGCTCTCTCGGCCAGAAAGCGAAAAATTTTCCGGACCGGACGTCATATCCACTCTCGGGACTGTTCCACCGTTTCATTTCTATATATACCTTTACGTATTCCTCACTGCCTCTCGACTCCCGGCGACCCCCCGGAAAGTGTGGATTTGATTAACGGTGCCGTTATTGAAACTGGTTGTCATCGACCGCGCGATATCCGTGAGAGCTGCACGCGCGAGTTTTTTTTTTCCTGGTACAGTACGTTCTTGCCTATTTGATCGTTCCCGGACTCATCTGACGACTGCCGACCTTTGACCCCAAATTGATTACCATATGAGGGAATCCCTGGCGCGTATCGTTCTTTTTTTCACTTGACAAATTATTGGCGGCTGTTTTTGTGAATAATTTGAGTTCGTCCTTTAAAGCTTTGAGGAATGAATCATACTTTTTCGAATAAAATGAAACGATTAGACCGGAAGAATAACAATAATTAGATAGACGGAACGCCGAAGTACGGGGATTCCCTCACGAGATGGGGAGACTCGTTAGTAATTTCTCTCTGCCGAAGTTGCCACATTCCTCCCTCGTTCCCCTATTCTCTGGTGAGTTTCTTCACGCAAGGGCTATGGCATTCCAGCGACATGGCATCGCCACCGCCTAAAAATTATTGCGGCATTTCTTACATAAGGTGACCAGAGTCGTCAGGTCGTTTGTGGTGACCGATCTAGGGTTAAACGAAAGCTCGGATTCGAACATTGAAATACAAGGCTTTATCTTACGAGCGAGAGGGTACTGTATGCGACCGAATAAAAAACGGGTGCATGTGTTCAATTTTCGTTTGAAGTATACGTGCCGTGAGTCGGAAATTCGAATCGGTCAGTATCGGTCGATCGATCGTGATGTTTGGTGAGTGCTAACACGAATCCAAGCGATATTGGATTCATCGAATATAGGCAATATTCGCATTGTCGGCTTCGAAGGAATCAGAAATGTTCCGATGTCAATAAAAAGGAAAATTATAATTAAAAATGTGAAGGGAACTGTACAACACTGAAACAATGAGGGTAAAACTATAAAGCGCAGTACTTTGCTGCAGTATCGATCTCGGGGTTAATTCACCGAAGCAAATCACCGTGAAAGTAATACCCGAATTTTATCGTATTCTGAAGGCAGACTTTAAAGTGAAGTCGGGCAGTGTGATTTTGGACGATGTTGGTGCAGATTCAACCCATAGGCTATGATTAAAATTATGATTTTTTCAAAGAACGAAGCCTTGCTCTATATCGGAAGAAGTGAACAAAATGAGCACACGACTAAATAAACAGTACGGAAAATAAAAAAATTCCCGGGAAAAAGAGGTTGAAAATTAAATAAAATGAGAAGAGCGTAAAAGTTTGTGGTCAACGCGCAGTTGGGAGGTCGCGACGCCCACGTTCCAAAGAGAATAATCAATGGAATAGATGGTAGTGAACGAAAAATTTGGGAATCGGGGTGCCGGTGCGGTTTCACGATGCAACATATATACGAAACGAACTGGCGTGGCGTTCAGGTCGACAGGGCGAGAAATTTGAGTTTTATGGGGCGCTGAAAAATTGGTGGGAGGTCCGGCTGGTCTGGTGCGAAACGCGGGGTTGGGCGTCTCGTTCGGGCGCTCGAGCTCGTGAAAAATGAGCGATAAGCCGACCGCGGCATGGACGCGCCATATACTGTGCGAATTGGTCGTGCTAGTGAGGTTCTCCTGCCTGAACGATTCCCAGAAATAACGCTGAATTATCGTGTGTGGAATAGTAGGTTTTCACGCAAAACGCGTCAGTAATTATTTCTTCTACATTTTTTTCGCGTTAATTTTCCGTTAAATCAATTTTTGTTTGTTCAAAAATTATGATGATTCGCGTTATATTTAAACCTTTCGATATTTTATGTGAGGCAAAGTTTATTTTTTCGACAATTTGAAAATTTATTTCATTGGAATTAATTCAGTACATTTGCGTTAAAATTGCGATCAGCACTAATAATATCTATGGTATGGAGGCAGAACCGAATAAGTCCATAAAAAGAGTTCGTGAGAAATAACGACTTCACGTTGCAAACGTAACTGTGTGTGTGTGTGTGTGTGTGTTTGTAACTGTGTTTGTCACAGTCCACAAATACATTTCAAAAATAATAGTTATCAGCTTATACCTCGTTGTTGGTACTATTTGAAGTAGCATTTGGTAAAATTTGAATAGTCTGTAACTTATAAATAAAAGACACAGTATTGGCTTTCGGTTTTGTTAAAAAATCGTGGACCCGTCTGGTTTTGCCCACCAATAAGTCAAAAAATGATGCTTACAATCTAAATTACTACAATTTAATTCAATCTTAGTAATACTCTTATTGTTAGTATTATATATTGTATATTAGGGTGGTCCTTAAAAAAAAAGTCTCGCTCTCCACCTTCCAAATGATTCTAGACCATAAAAAAGGAATTTTCATATTTTTTTCCGATTTTTAAATTTACCCTCTGCTTTGCCTGAATTCATTTGAAAGTTTTTAAAATCATTTATGTCATATTTCCTATTTTCACGAAAGAGGTCGGGAAAAAAAATCTGAAAAAAATATATATTGTAAAAAACTATAAGGCAAAAACACCAAGAAAAGTGAGTATCTGTCCGGTGAACATAACCTAAAAATAAAAATAAAAATCGACATTGAATTTCTTTTTAAGTTTCACGCAGCCGGTAAATGAATCTAGAAAAAATATATATCGTAAAAAATGATGTTAGAAAGGGCGAAAAAAAATGTGGTGATCGTACGAAAATTTAAAGTTCACGAAAAAAATTTTTGGAAATGATAAAAAAAATTTTTTTAAGGTTATGTCAAAATTTTACGTTCGCTGATTTCTCCAGTAAAGAACCTTTGTGACGTCTATAACATATTCAATTTTTATTCTAATCGGTTGATCCGTGCAATAGTTATTAATTTTTTAATAAATTTCCTAAAATAAGTACCGTGAAATACCCGATATGTTTCATTTTGATTCCTTACTGGTAAGAGAAGACGAAAGCCACTGACAAACGGGAACCTTCAACTTTGAGTTCCAAATTGCATTGATATCGGAAATATCACATAATTTTTTTTTCAATTTTTAAATTGAAGATCCAATTAAGAAAATGCTGTAAAACTCTTCAACGGGTCAACCGGTTTGGATGAACATCACATATGTCATACACATCGCTGAGGGTTTTAGGGTTCCGTAGAAATCTAGGAACCCTTCTGGTTTCGCCAAGTCCGTCCGTCTGTCTGTCTGTACGTAACACTCCTCCCAGCCTTTCAGTTATGTACCGATTGAAATTGAATTTGGTACACAGATGAAGATCGTCGACCTAAAAACAAAAAAAATATTTTCGGGAGAAAAATTTTTTTTACAATTCTCACGCACTTTAAAACGTGTACTCGAAATTTTGTTTGCTTGCGCCATTGAGTGTGGTGTCCTTAGATAGGTCTCCGTAAATGCAACAAATAACGTTATGAGACTTTTTCATTTTAACTCTTCACTTACAAGATATTAGCTTTCAAAGTCGTTATCAGAGTGTCCCCCCTCTAACTTTCAAATCGTCGATGCGAAAAATCTGAAAAAATTCCAGAATGTAGCTTTTACGCTACGGAACCCTATTATGTGCACGCCCAACACGCTACTTGACTACTTTTTTTACTGGAAAAATCGGTGATCCTGAAATGTTGACTTAACCTTGAAAAAAATGTTTCCTTTCTTGCAAAAACTTTTTCCGCTAACTTCAAATTTGTGTACCGTCACGAAAGTTTTTTCGTTACCTTCTGACATCATTTTTTATGATATATATTTGTTTAAGATTTTTTTACCGGTTGCGTGACACCTAAAAAAAATTCAATGTCGATTTTTCTTTAGCTTATGTTTGTCGAACAGCTGCCAACATTTTTCGGTGTTTTTGTGGTATAGTTTTTTATATTATACATTTTTTTCAGATTTTTTGCCGCCATCGTTTTCGTATTAAGCTTGGAAATATGATATAAATTATTTTAAAAATTTTCAAATGAATTCAGGCAAAGCAGAGGGTGAATTTAAAAATCGGAAAAAAATATGAAAATTCATTTTTCATGGTTTAGAATCATTTGGAAGGTGGGGAGTGAGACTTTTTTTTTTAAGGCCAAATAAGGACCACCCTATTGTATATGTATTGACAGTACCTGACAGATTGCATCGTTAAAAATATTGGAAAGACAAATTGAGTTTTATATTGCTATCGACCAAGGTCCTTCACCTTTGATTCGATCCCTTTTTGTAATGGACTTATTTGATTTAGCCTCCAAATCACAGATTCATGCCCGAATAATAAGCGTTAGCCTATAATGCCGGAAGCCATCCAACGTCAGGCTCCACAAAGTGCCTCTCTCGTTCTCGGAAAACTCTACACGGCGAAAGTGCCAGGGTCGAGGTTCGGGCTTCCGTCGGATAAACTTTCGAATAATTATCGGTTATATCGAGAAGCGGCAATATATCGAAGAAGCGAAGAAGCAAAAGAAGTGAGGGTGGAAGTCTCTGAAGCTACGGGGTGTCGAGCGCCAAGGCAGCCAGAAAATTGGAATCACCTTCGATTACGTCATCGCCCTCCTCTCGACGTCCTTCTCGTTTCGCCTGTCGTCTCGGGATGCGGGATACGGGATAAGCCTACGGCAAGATTCGCGGTAACAGTGTGATGATCCAGAGCGGGCGATAGACGAGGACGGGACTATACCGATCTCGGATATTGCGGTCGAAAATCGGGAAGAGACGCTGATCACCCAATCTCTCTATAATAGCATAGATATATATATTAGCCTATGCACCATCTAGTTCCCGTATATACGGCCTTTATATGCATATGTATATATGTGCTCACGAAGTTTCTCTCAAAAGTTTGCCTTATCCTCTGGGATATTACCTACTTCGCATATAACTGCATTAGTAACGCAAGGATACCGCGAAACCTGACTTCTACGTCCCACTTCTAGTTCTTCTCGCCACACTACACAGTATGTATAAATTAGAACTCATTAAGAGTATCCATTCTTTCAGTGCTTTGCATCTTTATGTAAAATGATATGCGAGTTTCGAGAAAAATTTAATTCGCAATATTTTTTCCACTCAATGTGTACTTTAAGGTTCGTTTTTTATGACTTGCCACTATCATTGCAATACTATACCGGAATAGTGTTCATCTATGCACAACATATTTGGGCATATATTCAATATATTTTTGTACCATAAAGTATAAATTATAGCTCAGAATTGTTGCCATTTTCTCCATACTGAATTTTTTTAATTCGTATCTATCGATCTAAGAACTATGTTGGTTATTTTCTAGTCATGAATTAACACCATAGTTTCAGTTAGACAAGTAGTGCAAGTTCCAAATAATCCTCCACTCCTCCACTCGAAAATTATTTCAAATGCTGTCGAAGCTGGTAGGTCAACATTTTTTAAATTTAAATTACACAAAGAGTTTAGAAATTTTTCTTATCACTCAATAGACCTGAAAATCCATAATTATGGCAACTACAAGTATTTACGAGTACATGGTGATTATCTGATGGTTCAATTCAACATATTTTCATCGTACCCAGCGGGTGAATGGCTTACGACGAAACGGTAACGCGCTACAGTAATGCCACTTTTTTTCCGAACAGCGCGTATACACGTACTCATTTCTAGCACATGAACCGAGAGTGCACTATATAACATGCATATGGTGACATATCTGATCGTTAAATAAATTACAGTATGCTCGGACGAGTGGTCTCTGTGCGGTGACGATATGAAAGGTGGATCGCGTGGTCGAGAGTTAGTTTGCTCGAGCGGACAGCGTGAATCACACGTACCGCGTACGTAGACGTGTGTTGCACATGCGTTAGTACACCGGCGTCCTTCCGGGCACACTGTTAATGTCCCTCCGTTGTTCCACATATGCATAATTCGTTTTCTCACTAGCGTGTACCTCTCCTGTGTTTGTATTTTTATCTGTATCTCCGTCTCAGTCCGCCCTGCTCTATCTGTGTTTGACTTGGCTGGTTAAACGGACACACATTGGCTTATCTACCCTCTCTCGGTGTTCGCCACTCGAATAACGAGCCATTGCCGTTACTGCACTCGTCGTGGAGAGCATAGAGTCGATTCCATAGATGAGCAAGCCTCGCGCTCGTGCCAACGAACAAAGAGTTTGCCTGTCTCCAGCCTGCCGATCCGGCTGCCGGATATTTCTGCGACCCCGTGAAAGCAGTTTCGACGAACTCCCGCAGTTATAATCAATTGTTATTGCATTAGTACGGGCGATTAAAAAAAAAAAACTCGTGGCTCGATGCTGCACCGTCTATGCAGGAGCACAAAGTTGAATAATCTGCGTTTCGATAATTTTTAAGTGGCGAATTTATCATATTGGAATACGCATAGTTGATAACGTCGGGTTATTGTTTATCAATAATTTCATGATATTTCGACAGAGTCGACGTCGTCATTGTGGATAAATTACGAAACTGAGCCGTCGAACTGGAACAGAAACAAAATCGTCTCGGCGTCACTGGTGCTGTTACTATTGTGTAAATGTGAGAAGTCCATGGCGAAATATAAATATCATGCTTTACTAGAGTTTACTTGATCGTAACATTGATGAATAATTCCACAAACGTTGTGTGATACGAAATTCGTGATTCTCTGTGTATCCGCGAGCAGGTTAATTGGATCATCTCTCCATCCCTGTTTTCGAAACGATTGTTTCTCCGCAATTGAATCGTGAAATTGTCGTCATTAGATCCCCGCTACGAAGATCATCATTGAGAACAATGAATTTGGATCCTATCCCAGCAAAACTCTTCAGAATAACATATTTGTCCGGAGGCCACACGTTATTCAAACTGCAGAAGAATCGCATGAAACAATCGCGAAGCGAAGAGTTCTGAAGTAGGCTCGTCGAGTTTTGCCGAGGTGAAGGAGGAATTTAACTGGCGTGTGCGACTTATCTCAACGTTAGACTCGGTAAAAAATTCCGAAAGTACAGTTAACGTTACGCCCTGCGCGTCTTGTACTCCAACACCGCATACACGGACTCGTCGAAAAGTACGAAGACAAAAAAGTGTGTACAAAGTAACCCACGGTTTCTGGCCAAGTCGGGAAAGCAAAGAAAGAATAAAAATTAGGTCGAGGGCCAGCGTCGTAAAAGATCACGTGGGTGAGCGTCGAAACGCGCCTAGTCCGGTTCCGTTTCATTTAGCTTAGTTTTCCCGACGCTTGTGCTTACGAGTTGGTGCCGAGTCTCCGATGTACCACTACCCGGAACAACTCCTCGCTTGCATATATAGCTTCGCGGGCGGTCTCATGCGACGATAGTCTAGAACTGGCGACGCTGGGGGTGGCTCGTAAAATCTCCTGGAGCCGTCGAGAGCAGGTACCCGCGACGCTGCTTCGACTCTCGTAAAGCCTCGAAAGCTCCCGGGGTAATTCACGGCTCCGTGTATATTTATCTGTACATATATGTATAGATGTATATATGTATATACATATATATATATATTTATGCTGTCACTATCGTTATATATGATTATAGTTTACCGTGGGTATACTGCGTAGCGCAGCTTGCGATTCTTGGCTCAATGGCACGACGCGGATTGTTCGTCTTTATTCGATCGCCTGGAAATCCGTAAGGCGCACACAATCCACGTTTGTTCGTTCGTGGCCGAAGACGATTCGGGAGCAAAATTCAATTTATTGGTTTACCGTGAATGGCTCGTAACGAGCGTGCATAATTGCAGAGTTGACGGATATACCGGTACAGACACGGCGAAGATTGCAGGGTAGAGCCGTACAAGTGAGCTGAGCAATCCTTCGATTCGTTACAACATGCATCAATCAATACGGTTTGTTATTGGACACGGAAATATACATTTTGAACGCTCAAGAGGACAGCCGGAGTTACAAATAATAGCAGAGTGGGGGGTTGAAGGGATCTTTGCTTTATGAGACGGAAAGTTGCAGTCGCGCTGAGCTAAAAACGTTAGACGTTGTCGTATTAGTTTCGAGATATATGGATATAACGTCTTGTGGTCAGTATATTAGGCACACGATTTATGTTGGGTGATTGAAATTGGTCACTGGGACGAGTATTAATTTGTCCTGGCCTTCTTTTCTTGTGCCCGCTAATGATCGTATTTTTAAAAAATTTCGGTATGTGAGTCGTTGGCTCGTTTGGCCTCGGGATTCTCCGTTTCCTAATATCATCGCTCAAATTCCAGCCTCCTTATCTGTCGACGTCTATCTCACAGTTACTTATACCGTTTGCGGTAGGCATTGAATCATCTCTCTAATTAATACATGGAACGGATAGCTAAATCAAATTCAGTAGCTGTATGTCGTAGCCAATACCCCACCTGTCCCTTTTACGATAGCAAAACAATCGCGGAATTGGTAAACTACGTCGACGCAGTAGAACTGATTTTCGGTTGGCTCAAATCGAAGTTGATCAGCTTAGCATAATATCGGAATCTCGTTTCATCAAGATAAATCTTTTCTCAATCTAGCATCGTCTTTCTATTTCCTCGGATGTTCATTTCCTTATTTTCGTTCATCAGCCACGCTCGCATTCTACCAGCGGAACTTTGCACGAACAGTTAATACGTAAAAATATCAAATCAGCAGTAATTCTTCCTTGAATGAGTTACAGGAGCTCGCCAAATTGTCCGTGCACTCATAATTCCGGGCATACAACCCACCGCTGTTTTCCTCTCGCATACCTCGTACCTTTTCGTCCTTGCTGTTTCCGCATCTCCGGGAAACCCAGGCATCTCCATTGCTCACCACGGCCCCTGCCCGCTCATCCCCTATTCGCCCTTTGGTGCTCTAGTTAGCCCCCTAAGCCGGCGAGGATTAAAGCAGAACCGACAGAGCGTCGCACTGGTACGACGCGCCTCATCCTCGATGTTCCGTTTGCGCGCTGTGACCCACCTCCTGGAAATACCTTCGCGCGTCGAAGAGGGCTCAACCCCCTTCTCACGACCTCGGCATTTCGCCACGAATATCACGGATTTCCGGTGCTCACCCGTTCCGTTTATAGCCGACTGAAATCCTCATCGCCGCAGCGTGCTCGTCCAACCCTTTTCGGCATCGTATTCCCACAGGTACTCGATTCCACGTCAGATTATGAATGTGTAATCTCCATGTTCAATGTTTTATGTTTTTTTCTGCGTTTTGCAGTCTTGTCATATATTTTTGCATTATCAAACTCGAAGAAGCTGCAGTTAATCTTTCCACAACGCGCAGGCTCACAGTTGCCGTAACTCGTGATCTACTTTTAGGCACTAAGCGACATTGACAGTGACGCGAGCTCGTGTAATTGCCACGAGAAGCGACAATCCTGCCAGCTCGTCCGGTTGGCAGGTTCTTCATTGGGTATAATTTGCCTTATCGGTATTGGATTGTTGACAGAAAGATCACGTTGCGCTCGTTTGTGCGGAACGTTGGGGGCCACAGTAGAAATTCATGAATTTGGCTGCGTGCCGCTCGGTCTCTTCGTGTCTTCTTGTCCTCTCCCTTTCGACCCTCCTGCTCAACCCCCTTCTGTTGCCAATAAAAGCTCGGAACGATTTCCGTAGCCACCACCGTAGCCCGCTCAAACTATTTCGCCTCGAAACATCTAGCCACTTCTCTGCTGACGCTTGTCTGCTGTACCATGGCTGCTGATGCTACTACCACTACTACTACTACTACTTGTAGTTCTACTACTGATGTCGCTTCTACTGGCAGTTTTCTTGGATGCACTACACACAACTTGGCTCCCGAAACCGTCCTACCACGTTGGCTATTTGTAAGTCGAAGCACGTCTTGAATATACGATAAAATTTTCCTCTAGATTTGGGCTCGTCGCGAACTCCTGACTCCGAACCGCTGCTTCTTCTGTCTCTCTCGCTTTGCCTTTTTCCGTTCTTTCCTTCTCTTCCACTTATCTTCCCCGCCTTCTCGTTTTCTCCCAAAATCCTATATTCTTCTTCGCCTCCTGGTGAACGTACCGTCTCCTTCGTTTCGACTCTTCCTATTTATCTCCCGCTGTCTCGTTCCTTTTCCATATTCCGGATCTTCCACCGGCTACCTTCCTTCGCTGTGTTACAGCATTTTGTAAGCTTTTCTATCACTCGCTTTCTACCGCTGCGTCTCGACCTTAACCGCGTCAGCTCCATCTTCGCACGTGGAGGCATCCTCCAGAGCGTACTGCTTTTTGCACCGTCGCATTCCAACTCTTGTGCTCTCGATGTGCCGAGACTCACCACGATCGGACAGGACTGCTGCATGCACGCGTATATATTTTCACTCGAACGCACGCGGTTCTCCTTGAAACAGCGCTCTTTGGTACAGTAGAATTACGATTTATGTCAACTGCATCGCATATCTAGAAAACAGCGCTGTATAGTTTCCGTTGTGTCGTACGAAGCAAGTATTGCCTATGAATTCTATTATTGAAAAAGTATTAGCAGTCGACGACTCAGTGATTTCATTAAACAGACGAATTTGATAATTCAATTGAATCTAATTTTAAAAGAGACTATGGCTCAGGGTTGAATAGCTTTCTTCGTTGAATGGATGACAATTCTTATTTTCTGCAATTCGATCAGATTTCACGAAAACAATATGAATGCGTGGATGTGATACGATATTACGTATTCCTATGCAATACTTGGCATCAATGTATATTGGCATATTTTTGTTGAAACACACTTGCACGTATCGACTTCGGTACAGATTGCCACAATTTCCTTTCGCACGGTTTTCTTTTTCGTCTTTTTATGCGCTCCGGGTTCACCGTCTTCCACTCAAGCTAGAAAAGCTCGAAGCTGACAAGAACGAATGAAGGAGAAAGAGTTCGAGCTTTCAGTAGTAGTTTACCTACGCGATTCAATGAATGCGCGAGCTATATTCCGTACTTTGCTACTACATCCGTGTGCCCCGCTGCAATGCTGCAATGTAACCGGATTCATATACTCGCACTTGAAAGGATTTTTCGAAACGTCGAAACGCTAGTGAAAATGAAACGTCCCTTCTTCACATCCATGAGCGCTGTACAACCGTTTCAACGTGCAACGACAAGAGTCTTGAAAATACTCGTCGCACGGCGTGGAACACATAACTGTTTTTTCCCCCGAGACATTGAATTCTCAATAGAATCGGTGAAGTAGGACGTACTCGTCGAGGGATTTTTTTGTTTACTGTTTTTCATTCAATGAATTTCACATTGCTGCTTGTAATATATTTTTCGACAATTTCCATTTCTTCATTTCTTCGCTATATTTTATGAGAGTATTGTGACAGCAAAATTGAGATCATTCGTTTCTTCGACGTCGACGCTCTATTCTACTCCCCAGCGCTTAAAATTTTAACGACGATGGGAAGGGTAGTCGCGTTAGCGCTTCTCAAGGAATAGCGGTGCCAAGATCAAACATTCAAAAATGATCTCACATCAAGCAATTCTAAAGAGCGTTCCGAGTGATCGATATTAGCCCTTGAGAAATTTGCCTCGTTGTATAAAAATTTTCAAATTGTACCTACAGTGTATCTTGATCTAATTGTGGGGTATTATCGAAATACCGTCCAGGTGAAGCAAACCATGCAGGACCGATGAGGATTTTCAAAGTGGCGTAAAAGAAACGGAGAACTTAAAGTAAGCCGTTAAATAAATTTATATTTCGGGTGAACGTTTTCTAATTTCTCAACGTAGTCGCCTTGCAAATCAATACACTTCGTCGAATGACATTTTACCTCTTTATTACGTTCAGAAATAAGCGTTTGTCTCAGCTCTGGACTCCTCATCCGAAGCGAAAAATACCGGACGGCCGGTAGCCTGTCTTGAATGTTCGAAATGAAAACGAAATCGCTGGGAGCCAAACCTAGTAAATACGAGGCATGTGGAAGAACTTGGAATCGAAGTTCCTCGAGTTTTGCTGCAACAGTGCAAGACGTGTGCGCAGGTGCATTATCAGATGCGGCACTCCTCGCGCAATCGAATTTTGCCTACCCAAAACATCATGTAAAATGTGTCGGACGTGGTCCATCGAGATGCTTACAGTCTCAGCAATTTCCCGAACCTTGAGTCAACGATCGTTAAATACTGGGTTGTACATTTTTCCAGCGATTTCGTTATTTTTCTGCCGTTTTGGGGTACCCCGTGCGTTCATTATCATGTGACGAACAGCCACAATTAAATACCATAGGTTACTTTCTATCGTTGAAAATAAAAGAGCGGATTCCTTTAATGTAGAATCTTATTTATTTTTAGTGTACATCGGCATGAAGCCCTTCAAAACAACCACAACACTGGGTTCAATTAAATCGATTTCACACGATTAACGAGAATCGTTTGCTTTACTTGCTGACCACAATAAAGCAACTAAACGCACCAGTCTGAAACTTTGTACAGCACCATCTGAAGATTTTCTTCCAATAATACAATAGCACTATGACCATACCAACATGTCTGTTTCTGGCCGAGAATTTTCCAAACGACGTTCGTAATATTGTAAAGCCGCCCTGATTCCAGCCACGCTAGGTGTGGGGTTTATATAAGAGTAAAATAATCGACAAATTACAAAAAGAAAAAAAACACCATGCCACCATCAACATTTTTTATTTTCCAGAAATTAAAGTATTCCTCAGGGTTCATTTCAGTGTATTAAAGAAAATACGGAAGCAGCAAGAATTTCGCGATTAAAATTACGATAGATCTCGAGCATGTCCGGAGCATCAGAATGCCGGGGTGCAGATAATACTGGGGGCGTCGTTCATACCTTGATCTCAACTTTGCGTTACCGGATGCTGGTAGCATATCTAATACGCCAGATTGCTTGCAAGCTCTTTCGTAGCTTTCATACACAATTATTTTCGTTAGAGATAACAAAGTTGTGATGGGGGTGTAGAAAAACCAAATCAGCATTTAGCGTTGAGTAAACCGTATTCTAGAACTACATCAGGGTTCACTTTACGAGTTTTTCTTCTTTTACTCCGTGCGTTACTGCATTCACATTTTACTGTCCTGTTGGAAGTTTTCAGCGATAAACCGCACAGCAGGGGCGAGGATTGATCGACGCAACTGGAAGATGTTTTTGTGGTCTCTCTTTCTCGTCTGAACAGTTTGGAAGCGAAGGGTTGAAAAAATAGGATCAAACGAGAAATCAAAACAGAGAAAATGAAATCCAAGCTGATAAAAGAAGTATTTGGGCTCAACAATTCGTAATCGAAGGCAAACTGTCCCGCTGTATTAAAACGAATTTTTTTTGTTTCGTTGATCGTTTTTTCTCGTCATTCTGGCTTTTCTGCATTTCATCTCTCTATCTGCGTCCGTGATGTTGAGATGCGTGAGACGTGCAAACGTACAAGCCATTTTTATCGACAATGTAAGGTACGAGCCGCGGGGATGATGCAGCTGAAGGAATATGCGTGCACCGTTGGGTCGGATAACTTTTAAAGCGAAAACGTGGCGTACACAATGAGTTGCAATGATACAGTGGTGTGTTAGACCTCTCCTCCCTCGATGATACATACGGACTACGCAACGTTTTATTTTTCACCGTTTTCCTTTCCTGTTTTATTCATATTTTCAGCAAACTCTTGTTTTTACGCTTTTTTCACGGTGGCATCGACGTTCGAAAAGCTCACGAGTTCGACAATAACGAAAAAAGAAAAAAATTAAATCCCGACACTGCACTGCGTTGATTCCAAATAACCCGTTTGTTATCTCGTCAGCGATCAATGTTTTTCTCCGTACGTTATCCACGTCATGTACACAGAATCCGTAGAATATTTTTTATTTATCGATAATCCCCACAGCCGACGAAACTGGAATTTCGTAAGAATTACAATAGTTGTCTAGAATAAAAATAAAAATTGGCAAAGGATCGTCAAGATTCGATGAACGCTTTATAGAACGTAGATGTTTTGGGTAGTTATCGAAGATTGAATTTGTTATAGCAGAGACAAAGCTTCGTAATAATTGCTTGCGTATAATTACTTTGATGCAACAAAAGAGGAGTTGAAGAGCTTAAAAGAGAAGGCAGGGAAAAAAAGAGTTTCAGAATTCTCCGTTTGCCGCCTCGGTAAGCGCCCTTACCGGCTCTCGTCCATTCTTGGTTTCATATCATTTGCGAAGTGCGCCATCGGTGCTCAAGCAGAGACGGGCGACAATACGACTATCTTGGCTTTGCTTAAATGAATTTCGTCGGTCTCAAGCTTCTCCGGAGTTTTCTCTCGCTTCGAAAGTAATTAAGGGAATGGTTCTCATAAGCAGTTGTGAAAGGGGGTATTATTCGTTGAAAACGACAACAATACACGGGGTTGACGAGGAGACCGAAGCCCACAGCGATACGATGACTCGCATAGCTTTGCTGTAAAAAAGATAAAGGGAATAAATACGTACTTGTAATTTTCGGCAATTTTTTTTCAATTCAGAGAATATATAACTCTCAAGAACCTACGGAAAATTATATTTCTGTGTATTTCCGAAACATTCAATTTTTCACCCACTGCTCTTTATAGTCATTCAATATGTCAATATTTCAATTGTATCTTCTGCGTCCGTTTTGGAGGCTGAGTTTGCGAAACATGAATCGCACGCAGTTGAACACATAAGTGGAATAAGAGGAATTATTATACTAACATGCTATCCTAAGACCGACTCTATCGATTATGAATAAACCACGTTTCAGCAAAACCTAGGATTCCTGGAATTGCTTTGGATCACTGCGGTATCAATCTCAGAGTGTCTCTTGCTTGCGAGAAACGGCGAACGCGGCAGCCACCTCGCGGTGATAGTGGATACTACCATGTGCTGCTGTGCTAGATGAATCGATCTAGTCGCCATCACAATGTATACACTAGGGCGGCTTGAAAAATTTTTTTTTTTCTGATTTTAATCAAAATACATTCACGGCGAAGTATTTCGCATCCGGAGAATTCACCCCAAAGAAGAACCCAATCGGACCATTTTTAGGGGTCGCGCGAGATTTTTCAAGTTTTTCCATTTGATTAATATGGGAAAAACGTAAAGTTTCCATTCAAAAAATCGTAGCTCCGCGAATTTCATAGCTACGTTGATCCCGTAAGTGAGCAAACCATACACGACCGAGGAGGATTTTCAAAGTGACGTAAAAAAGACGGAGTAAGTCGTCAAATAAATTTATATTTCGGGTGAACGTGTTCTAATTTCCCAACGGAGTCGCCTTGCAAATCAATACACTTCGTCGAATGACATTTTACCTCTTTATTACGTTCAGAAATTAGCGTTTGTCTCAGCTCTGGCCTCCTCATCCAAAGTAAAAAATAGGAGACGGCCTCTAGCCTGTCTTGAATCTTCGAAATGAAAACGAAATCGCTGGGAGCCAAACCTAGTAAATACGTGGCATGTGAAAGAACTTGGAATCGAAGTTTCTCGAGTTTTGCTGCAACAGTGCAAGACGTGTGCGAAGGTGCATTATCAGATGCGGCACTCCTCGTGCAATCAAATTTTGCATACCCAAAACATCATGTAAAATGTGTGGGACGCGGTCTTAATCCCGTAAGTTCCATTTGAAAGCCCTTTAAGTACCGCTTAAAATGGCATGCAGACATTTGGAATCCGATTGCAACTTCCGTCGATAATTTTGTTTTTTCGTAAGAAATTTGGTTTCCCGTGGCAAGTGAATCTGTTCGTATTATCGGTCCGAGCAGTAGCGGCGATTTCTCCTGCTGGTTGGAGTTAGAGAAAAGATTTTCGAGCCTTAATTTCGGCTCTATAGACTGTTCGATAATATAGACTGTTCCTCGTACTTGGCTCCACGTACCGTCAAACTTTGTAGTCTTTCTCGCCCGCAACGATAAGCTCCGCGGTATTTGTTGTACAAGAAAATACTTCGCGGTCTTTGTCGCGCGTGTAGATCCACGCTTTACGGTCTCCTCTGTCTATCACGCAGATGCCGCGTACACAATGTATGTGCATGGGCTGCTCGGCGGCCGATACGGCGGCGATTTCGCTTTCCGCAGCTCGGTTGAAATCCGTTCTTAAATCATATTCCATATAATTTTGAGGTAATTTCAAGGTCGAGGTTTACTTACCGTCCCTATAGTTAATGACAATATCGACGTTCTACCGATTATAATGCTTTTTCAAAATAGTACCGGTGTACAATGGCTGGTACGCTCGTGGATCAATTATAGTTCTATTTTACATCAGTGAAGCAGTGAGTCTATTGTGGAAGACTATCGACAATCAATCAAATTCGAACCCAGAGGGGAATTCACGTGGAAAAAATGGAATTGAATTACGGCAGGGGGTTCTATTGATTTACGATGGAAAAAATAATTCATTTTTCTTCCAGAAATACGAGCGCTTTTCTCGAAACTGTAACTTTACCCCTCGTGGTTCCGGGTTCGCCATCAACTATTAAATTTTCCTTATTCGTACTTTTCTTCTCTTCTATCGAATTCTACGCTGTTTAGCCCCAAAAATAACCTGAGGGATTCCGAGCAGCCATCATTTGACGGGGCTTTATACATCCGTCGATGTCTATCATACGCTTCGCAAGCTCTGCTCTTTGCTTAGGTTTTCCACTGCGAGGTGAGCCCGAAGAGGAGCGAGATAGGTCAACGACGGGCATCAGCCAATTTGAAACAAAGGAAGAAACAATGTCGGAGTCTTGCTACCGTTTCCAAAAAGTTTCTACAGTACCTCAACAGTTACCGAGTGTTCCGAACAACTCTTCTTGCATATAATTTGCAACACAACATGCTATGCATGGAGAATTCATTGCATCCGATGTGCATTGTAGAATTTTTAACAATATTTCTATAATCTAAATAATGCATGAGTGTCTTATAGTTCGTTAGCTCCGAATTTTGAAGAGTTTCAACAATATTTCGTCAAAAGTTTTGGATCAAAGTTTAAACATTGGGGAATGGAGGTCAAAGCGATGGAATTACCGGAGAGTTTTTCAAAACACGGACAAATACTCTCAGTCAAGGATATTACTTGTAAAATCAAGTTTTAAAGAGTTCAACGAGATATCGTGCTTTGTCCTAAAGCACGGGGCTGACAACCTCGTACGTTCATTGGGATAATTAGTACGAACGAAATCTCGAATTAGTCAATCATGATTAATCTAATGAAAAACAAATAGCCTTTAACCGGTGACACCGTGTCAAATTAAGTACTGGAACCGTATTTACTGACCTTTCCTGTCCGCATCCGAGAGGTAGAGGCCAGCCTGCTGTAGACTCGAACATCAGTACGTCAAAAATCCGCCAACCTTTCCTTACTGAGTACAGATAACCGGCAGTTGGTCTCTAAAATTCGTTCTTGCGACGCGATCAACCAGGTTTTTTCGCAGTGTGACACGGATTTACGGAGGAGTGACAGGCGAGAGGTTGGTACAAAAAAGAAGAGCAACGAGAACCGTGACGAAACGGGATCGTGTGGCGTACCGACTAAAATTCCTGAGGACAAAAGAAATTGTGACTCTAGAAGAGCATCATCCCATGCGTAGTGGAAAGTCGAAAGAATGAAGAAAATAACAGGAAAAACGGAAGAGCGACACTGTGCCCATGGGTGTTGGTTGGAGTAGAGGGTTTGGATATCGGTCCATCGAACCGCGAGAAGATTGATTGACTCAGATCGCGAGAGGAGTCGGAGAAAGCGAGCGAAAGCAAAGGGGAGATCTCTATTCCTCTTTCAAGCACAGGGATGAGAGTCGAACGGTCGAGCGATGCGCGTCTACGTCTTCTCTCCGCTTCGTGGTTCGACGTTTGGATCAGCCCGACGCGATTTCGATACTCCTGCGGGGTTTCGACTGTCAAGCGAAACGACACGAGACGTCTGTGAGGTCCTTGCGGCTGTGGTCCTGGTCCTTGCTCCTTCACTTGCTTTACGTTGAGAGTAAGTACCGAAAGCTTCGGTACTGTCGCTCGTGCCCTTCACCAGGTAGCGTGAAGAATCCCTAGATCCACTTTCAACCACTCTTTGCCTATCCGTTTTCCACACCAGGATCGGACCAGATGCATACATATCAAAGACCGTTTGGCCGGACTGGACTAATGAGAAAAGTAAAAGAATAAAAAATGAGAATGAGCAAGCTGCCCGCGACATTTCCTACGTGCCTGACGGGAGGTCAGCGAAAGTTTTTATGCGATTCGAAAATTAAATCGTCCGAGGTCTCTTCAGGTTCGTTGAAGGAATATACGGCTTGGACGTCGTAAAAATGGTGAGCTCAAATCATGTGCCAGGTCGTAGGTAACATTTTAATTATAATAAAACCTCTGAATTATCGTTTCCGATACCGCATAGGATGGAACTTATCATGGTTTCTACATTTTTCGACGAACGTGATATCGATTTGGGTGCTCATGGCAATTCGTCTTGTGATCACGCTCTGAAGATTGACGACAGAATGAGAAGCGTGGCTAGATCGAACTTTTCTTTTCCAGTCAGTGCTCTGAATTATAAAAAAGTGACAGTGACTTGCGAGACAAGGAAGAAAGTAGGATGAAGAAACGGTGGAAGGTTCGCGGGATTGACGGACCGAGCGAGGTTGAAATTCCTCCGACGTGAACGAGTGACAAAAAATTGCGAGATTAGCAGTGAGCTCTAAGCACGACACCGCAAAAGATCGTATCATGTCTTTCCGGTGTATTCTTATTCCTCACCGCCTATTCACGGATTACGCGACCTATCTCAGCTATTATCAGGGTTTTTGATAATTTCGAGCACGATGGACAAGATTGATCGTCAGCATCTGTCAGCAGTTTCCCTATCAATTCTTTGCTCGCTGAACCGTCAAGCTTTCCACTTCTTTGTTTTTGTTCCTATTTCTCTTTTTTTCTCATTTTGAATGTCGACTAGCAGCTCGTCTTTTTCTAAAGTAGTAAAAAGTCGTTCGAAATACCATCTCACCGTTAGACGTTCCATTGAATGGTCAGGGCTTTGCGAATCAAACTCGAACCGAGAACTGAACAAGGAACGCAGAACGAAATTACGACGACGGTGGGATGCAGGATTGAGAGTCTCGAATTTTGACAGCTGCCCGGCTTTTTCTACGCGGAAGACCGAGGGCACGCGTGTCGACCCAGTCTCAACAGCCTTTGTAACTCTATATGTCCAGCTTTTTTTCCCCGTTCACTGACCTGACGCTCCAATTCAATACATGCACAAGTCAACTGCAAAACCTTTTTTCTCTTCCAATTTCTCTTCCATCCTTCTACCGTGATATCTCCTATTATTTTAATACTTCCATTTCAAAAGTTTCCCGGATCAAATAAAACTCGTTTCGAATTTCTCATTTCAACACTTCGGTTCGTCGTTCGATTGATATAATTGTGTTTGCGCTCGTACGAGTTTAGCGAACTTGTTTATCTTTTCTTCCTTTTGCTCGCAGTGCTATCACTCACCGGTTCTTGTATCTGTCTAGCTTTTCAGTTGTGTTCCTCATGACTCCTGGCAGGAAAACTTTATCGGAACAGCGGGGAAGAAGGTGAAAGTAGTTGCCGCTTTTCAATGGAGGAAACATTTCACCGCGTGTATAGTTGTGGGACTGGGAACGCCGTGACTCCGTCACGAAGATAGCGGTGACGTCTTCTTTACTCGTAGAGCCGGGGAAGCCGTGAAATTTCTCCGCCATCGCGCGTAGGAAACTTTGCGGAGTAACCTATAGTATACATTAGGCGGGGAGGAGGAAAGGGTGTAAAAGGAAGGCTACAGCCACCTGAACCAAGTTCGAATGACTATCGGCTACGGTAACTCCGTTGTTGGTGTAGGTAGCGGCAACGGGCAGAACGTTAGACCATCCCTCCTCTCCCCGGGCTGCCCGCTCTCCTTTCGAGTTTCCCAATGTTACATCAAATCCGTCGTAAAGGACGAAACGAGCGAATGGATCTGTCTGTGGGTTTACCGTCCGGCCGAGTGGGATACGGAGGTTAGGACAAAGACCGAAAGGGTGTATGGTCAATGGTATGAGATTAGAGAGAAATGGAGGATGGTTCGAATGAGCCATGGTCTAGAATTCCACCGTTTGACATTAACAACATCCTCATCGTCGCGCATTGCCGCACAGCTGGTCTCACGACGTTAACAATTACACGTGTAATTAACACATTCTACGTTACTTAACTCTCGTTCTGGTTCTGGTAACTGGCGATGGGTCTGTTAGAGGGTCGAATTACTCTGTGCGTCGTATGGACACTTCAGTGAGCCAATATTACACATAATTCATCAGCGTTTGTTCGAAGGTCTTGCCCGTAGTCTTGGTCTTGGCCTTGGTCTTGGCTTTGATGGGCATACCGACCGCCGGGGCAAGCGGTACTCCAAATAACTCATCCAGAAAAACAAGTGGCTGTAATGAAAATCGGGAATAAACTCGAAGATCAAAGTTTCAATGTTATTTCGGACGTCGAATAATTATGGAAAAATAAAAAATTTACGACCAAAAACGATATTAATGGCGTGTTTCAAATTGAGAAAATAACATTCAATGCCTATGATCGTGGCTCAAAGTATTTAAGTTTTTCGGTAAATTTTTTATTTGAAGTTCAGCTCAGCTTTGCCATAAACTACGCTTAATTATTAATGCGACAAAAATGTCCAACAGAGCTATTTCTGAAGTGATAAAGTAATGTCTTATAATCGTTTATTTCACGACAACTTCGAATTCCAGACATTAGAACTGTCAGACTATGACAATGCAAAGACTGAAGTTTTTCACTTACCAGAATCAGCTCCAGCTAGTAAGTCCAGTCGAAGAATCAACAAAGTGACAACAATCTCTAATTGCAATAAGATAGACTCGAGTCACATGATATTGCAATAAAAAATCTGAAATCTGGAGGTTAACCCAAATCCTCCGAATCAGACAATGTTAAATCCAATTTCCACGCCCGTATCGCTTCGGAAGTTCTTTGGTGCATCATCTGTCGATAGAAAAAGCATGCATGCCAGTATGTGACTATCGTAACCGAATTTCATCGAGGGAAGCATGGACTGAGTGCACCAACGGATTTTACCCGGAGTCAATTAATCGACAGTCGATTCAGCGATGTGTTCAGTAAAGACTTCAAAGGACCTTCTTATACATACGGATCCTTTCATCCTCTTCATCCGACCGACCAGCTCGGCAACCATGTTCTGCATGAGATTCCACTGTACGGCAGTTGGCCCTCCCAATCCTATCGGCCCCACTCTGATTTCCATCCTTCTCCGTCGGACACTTTTATTCCCCAACTCAACCCTGATTCCATGACCTCATCAGCCAACGAACTTTACAAAAAACAATCCCATAAAACATCATGTGAGCCTTTGCTGATTTTCAAATCAACATGAGAGACTCCGGTGAATCTTGCATAAAACTATTCATTCAAAAATATTCTTTGGCAGAAGCCGATTGAAATTCACAAAACTGTAATTAGTTTTGCACTTCATCGGCTCTTGTGATTAAAGCCAGACGCGCTAATTAATTCCGTATGTGGTCAGACACTGCATGAAGAGGTGGATCGGAGACTCTCAGTGACACTCGTGGTCCCGTTTGAGAAGCGTGCGTGTCTAAAGGGCATGGGAGATAAAAGAATACGTGCGTAAGAGAGCAAACTCTCGGCTGCAGCAGCTTGGAAGTCAGGGGTGAAACGATTTTTCCAGAGGAGCCGTGGAACTCGCATGGTTCGCGTACACGTAACCTAACTCGCGGTCGGATATAAAGAGAATTTTTACGATCGGGAAGCTCTCGCACTGCCGTCTCGTCTGTGGCCTCAGGGATGGGCAAACGTTGAACTACTTCTGCTACCACCACGGCGGACAGCCCTTGATTATTGCTTTCTGGACGGAATATCATCGTCCCCAGGGTTGAAAACGGGCTGATAGAAATTCCAGGACCCAACATTTCTCCGCAAATACTCGAAATACGAAGAGTTTTTAACCTGATATAAACCTTCGTACATTTTGTAGCTGATGTTTGTTGGTTCTGATGTTTGGCAAATTCATTAATAAATCTTGACAAGGACAAAGAGTCTTCAATAAAAGAATTAAATTATCTGATTCAGCCAGCAGCTGGATATCGAAACTGTCTGAAATAGAAGGCAAATAAATGGTAGAAAGATCAAATTGTGAATAATTCATTTGCATCATTCTCTCGTAATGTGACCGACCGGGATCACGCTGCCGAAAATGTTGTCGGTCCCGAGCGACGTTCTCGAGGCTTTCGTGTCGCTTATCGCAAGTGTAGTTACATCGCTGGCGATAGAGTCAAAGCTCGTGGCTGGCGCGATATCGTTCACGAGCTTGGGGAGGAAAAAATCCCAGAAAAACAGGTTAAGTTCTCCACGCAAGGAAGTGTGGTAAGTATAGGTATAGGGCAGTGGAATTTGTGTAGGTTTCGATGGTTAGTCAATAAATATATGGGAATAAAACTGTTATATTCATGGTCATGAGTAATGCATGATTGCGGACGTGCAACGAAAAATCCAGACGAAGGGATTTGCGAGACAACGCAGTCTGGAGGTTGTGAGAAGGGTCGCGGCGTACGATTTTTTTTTATGTCGGCGGTATTCCGGAGAGGGGTTGAGAGAGTGCGTGCACAAGGGTTTCCACGAGGCGAGCTGGCGACAAATCGACCCATGCCTCGCAATTAAAGTCACCGAGTCGTGGCGCTATATACGCCCGCCACGATGTCGCGTGTGCACGAAGCGATTCTTATCCGTGGCGTGATTGGCCAGGGGTGAAGAAGGGTGCGCTCGAGCAAGAGGGAAAATCAGCGAGTATGGCAGGTTCCAGGGGAGGGTGAGATAAAGAGGCGAGAGTGTGCGACAAAGAGTGAGAGGAAGTTGAGAGAGCAACGGAAGAAAGGGAAAGCACGTATACGTGAGTTCCCTCTGTGGTAACCCCGACTCGTTCACGAAACGTTTCAGTTTGCTGCACCTTCATGTCGTCCAAGAATCTTATTTTTGACATCGCCCAACTTTTCGTACTAGCGCCTTAGAATTCCAGCGTGAAAATATTAATATTTAGTTATTTAATGATTTCAAGGGCGCTACCTTTTCCGTCCTTACTGCTACTCATTCCACCTTGTCTCAAGAGACTATGGTTTCTATTTTGAGTCCGTGCTACCGCTACTGTTGTTATACGCCATGATTTCGCGAGCCAGGCAGTCTTCGAAAATAGTGATTTGCTAATTTTCGCCTGTGTATTGGAATAGATTACTTGTATTCGAAATTATGGAATCGATGATCCATCTAGTAATTTATGTATGCAATCTTGACAGGCATGGTGATAGAATATGATACCATCTGAGACGTCTCGCCGGAGGTTCATCGAAAATCTAACCGGAAGCACAGCTCGAGACGCAAGGAATTGGGTTTATTGAGACTGAAGCTCTGCTGGAAATACACGAATAGAAGGATTGTATGCATGAAACACGAAATATTAATCAGGGTGACGTCTCGGTCACCTCACTTGTGATCCTCATAACTACGAGTCAAAACATTTTTTCCATATTTCCGTAAGGCTGGGCCAAATTCATAGACCGAATCATTTTACTCGCGTTAGGATCGTACATCTACGGCCTCTACATATGTAATTTTCCGGCTTAATCCGCAGCCTTTTTATTGTACCAAAAAAATTTCCAAATCGCGCCATTCGCCTATTTTCCAGCGCAACGACGCTTTGCACCGCGACAATATGTCCAGTGCCGCGTTATGATCACGACTATTCACTGGGAGGACGTCACAGTCCGAAGTTAATCGAACGAGTGCGGCGAGGGGTAGAAAGAGCGCGGGTAGTTTCGGAATGGCGAATCTGGCGATATGCGAAGGGGGCCAACGAACGAACGGTCGAAAGTGAGAGAGTGAGTAGCAGCACTATGCGTACCCCGTAATTGAATTTTGTCGGTCAAAGGTCGATTCAATCGGAAACCCAAGTGTTCCAGCCCATCTGCGGAGTTCGAAGCGGAATATTGAAAAATGTTTGATGACCCGAATAGAGTTTTGGATTTTTATTTAACAAGCACGAGTCCGTTTGAAGCGATCGATAACTGCCGGGGCAATGAATAAACGAGATGAGCCGGCCCGTAACGCTCAACGATGCTTTGACCCCGTTTCTATTATAATCCGACGGGCACCAGAGATGCAACACCACCGACGTATAAGGTGCAAATTGAAATTGTATGTTGAAAATTGAACGGCAAGCATACAACCAACAATTGCAAATAGTTTAACGGAAAAAGAAAACGGTACGAAGAAGAGATTGGCAGAAGAAAAAATTCAATGCTTTCAGTTTCATCCTAAATCCCCTCGTCGCAGCCCCTACACCACATTTTTTGTTTGATTTCCCTGGGCGATGTTTTTCATGTATTTTACAAACATCGTTGGCCATCGCGGAGGCTCGACCGGGCTCTCGGCCTCCCTCGGCAGATCTGGTGAACCGTAGACGAACCCATTGAAACCGAGTCTGCATTCGAATGTCGAGGGTCGAAAAAAAATGAAAAAAATAAACAAAAACCAGCGGCCAGTGAAATGGGATCGAGAGGATCAACTTTCCTGAACCGCCAAGCTTTTCGCAAGGCCTTCTCATTGAACCGGTATCCTTCACAGTCCGGTTGAACATACGCATTGCTCGTTATAATTATGCTAGACGGACATTGACTAGGATGCAGTGAAACTACGTCAACCCTGTCGCAGATGACGCTATACGTGCATTCAACCTCGAACGACATCGCACCACACGCTCTAACACGCTGCCATCTACAGATCGATGGTTCATCCGTGCTCGGCCCTTTTCCTCACGATAACATCTAATAATCCGTAATGGGAGCTTACATGATTGGGTATAACGCTAATGGCCCGCTCTCACGATCCCTCTTCGTCGGCTCACGAGTGCATTCCCCGTGCATGGACCAATAATTGAAAATCATTGTTCCAACGGACTATGTAGTTCATCTATACATCGATTCGATGAATCGGTGACAGAGAAGCCTGTGCGTTTACCGCCGTTTCGGACACTCCCTTGCCCAGTTGTAGCAGTTACAGTAGTAGAACTCAACATTTCACGCGCCACGTCATACTCTCACGGATCATCCGCTCGATCGTCCGTCGGTTACAAGCCCTCGTGGCAATTTCCACGTTACGTTTCACAATTTATGTCCGGCACTGGTGGCCCTATTCTGATTCCTAGTATCGAATGTGCAACGCTTCGGCGTAGCGAGCTGGTTGGCGTGAGAGCGGCGGGCCAAAACCGGCTTATCTAGAAATGGCATTGGAGCACGTTAGCCAAGAGCGTGATAGTGACCAACATCACTTGTTTTTCTACTCAATTCCGCAACGAATCCTACCGGTTCACCGTTGATTTTCCAGGAAAACACGGTTTTCATTCTGGCACTAGATCTAAAATTGTTTCGAACACAGGATCGTGGAAACTATTCGGTCCATCGTGAAAGCGAGAAAACGCTTGCGCTATACCACTCTCCGGAAACATCGATGTACTACGAACAAAACGGGGTTTTTTTCCTGGTCGAAGTTTTATAAAAATAAATGTTTCCGCACGCAATTCATCAATATTAAATGTATAATAGAGAGAGAAATAATATGTAATAAAAAATGATCAATTGATTTCGAATACGGCGTTTTATTTGTCCGCACAAGTATGTCGTGAAAGAAATAAATTGCCCGAGTGATAAATTGGTGTTGCAACGAGCAGATATGGAGTTACGGAAGCGAACGAAAGTGGCACTGCAACGCCAGAGGTTTATGTTATCACGGCTACGTGATCGTCGAGGTTACGTGGTTTTTTCTCATCGTGGTTATTTTTCGGTCATTCAACGCGATATTGGAAATATATAGCGATTACCCGTTAAAAGGACAGACAAAAGTATGAAGTGGGCCCCGGGGTATATCGATCGTTCGTTGGGACGGATACCTCGTGCCAGGGCGTTACTCGAATGGAAGTAACGGACGACGGAGTCGCTGGCGCGGAAGTACCAATTGCCGAGCTTGGATCTATATTCAATAAGACAGAAGAATCGAAGACAAAAGGTGAGCACGACGGAAAGGACAACCGGAAACGGGCGGAGGAAAATCGTGGTGAGATAGGCTATGGGTTACAGCTCGGCAGGCAGTGAAGTTCCGCTTGCAGGGGGCAATTCGAGAGTAAAACTTTTCTGGTTCGAAATTATCCAGACCTCTCTACTTTCTCCACCATCGCAGACGCGCACAGACATATCGCGCACGTACAGGAGTCCTCCTGATGGGTTGTGCTGAGCAAATCCACGACCGACGGCTCTCCCCATCCGACCCGCTGCGTGTGGGTCCACCCGTGGCCCTCGCTCTCCGTCGTTGGCGAAACTGAGGAGATACACAGACGGATGAAAATAATTGAATATATATCTGTGCACAGCACGAAAAAAGCTTGAACGGATTTTTCCTGTGCGCGAGTGAGCTAGAAAGGCTTACGACATGGAAGCTGGAGGAAGGTAGAGCTTTCTTCGTCGCAAATTAAACTGGAAGTATAATAATATCAAGGGTAATAGTCTCTTTCCCATAGGAGGAAATGAACTCTGTGAATTTGTCTGAGGAATCTATCTATGTTACAGCATAGTAGCTTCCGAATTGGTTATTGTCAAATTCAGAGCGAGCGAGAGCGAGAGAGAAACAAAGAAAGATAACTGCTAAAATACAATGGCTTTGGTATGCTTCATCAAAATAACCACATAATCACGCACATAAAGGATCACACTCAAGGACTAAGGAGGGCACTTACTGCTCGAATATTATCTACAGATAATATCGAAAGAATTTCAATTAAGAGTCTTCGAAATTGTATAAGCATATCAAGATACTCGGTATTCTAGTTCGAGGAGTTGATTTGTAACATTTCCCATCATGGCTGTCTCAATTTGTTTCGTGATAAAACCAGTTGAGTTTCTGGTGATGAGGAGAAAAGTATCGAAAGACGTCATAAAAGGGGATAAAAGAGATTGATGGGGTGGCCGTGTAGAAGTCGACATCGCGATTGGATGATCGGTGACATCGTTCGTAAATAGCAATCGAAATTGTGGAACAAGACGGGTTAGTCGGAGTCAGTGATAGTCGTCGCCTCCTTTTTTCCCGACTCGGTTTCTTTTCGTTCTTTCCCCTCAAGCTTCCGGAAAATGGCTGTCATCGCTCCTACCCACCCGCACTCATCTTCCGCATTGAATTACCGTGAATCGAGTCCACGATTTCAATCCAATCTATTCTCTATCGGTGAACGAATCGCCGGAAAAGTAGGAAGTGAAGGTAAAATGGTTCTCGGTACAATCTCGACGTTTTTTCGTATTATTTTCAAAAAACGATGCGCCGTGCATCGGATATAACGTTCTATTGTGGCACGGGGGCTTCGGATAATTCATATAAATCGTTTCCAAGAGGTATCGGAGCACTTCCGGTCAAGATGGTGTGGATGGTACGTCTTTTTTTTCGGTTCCTTGAAACGAAACAGTCTGAGCAGAACGAAAATGATGTTCTCATGGAAACTTCCCTCGCTCTCGAGATTCACAAACGATTTTACGCTCGGCTTGACGTGACTATGATACGAGCGAGTGCAACGTATTCTTCATTTTTCATATTCTCTATTCATCCCTCGACGTACTCCAGCTTGAAAGCACACTTCCGATCAAAGATCTCGCAGAAACGTTTACGTACGAGCCTTTGGGCAAATAGTTCATAGCGGGCAAACAGCCCTACGTATATCGGTATTACGAATATACGAGTACTGCAGAAAAATCGAGGTGTACAAGAAGTATTTACTAGTTGCGAGTACGCATATCTATCCACGCAAAAGGACGAACGTTTCGTAATTAATTATCGACCGAAGATCCTCTTTCATCCATTTCCGTTGGACGAGCGGGTCGTAAAAATCTACGCGCACTTACTTTTTTGCTCTCCACCTCTTTTTTAGCTCTTTTCTGTCGCAGTGGCTTTGACGGTTTTCGATAATCGAACAGTGCCTGCACCACTATATGAATAGAACAGTGGAATGTCGAATTTTTTTTCAGTCTAAGTAAAAAATGTCCAATAGTTAAAAATTCTGTGAAAAACGATTAGAAACTAACTTTCATGCATCGTAAATCTCCGTGTATCCGGTTTCTTGCTATAAAGAACAATTATTTTTCGCTACTCCGGATGCTTCGCATAATTTCCGCAGCGAGCTAACTTTCTTACGTTAATAAAACGAATGGTTTATCGGGGTCGAGTCTTAAATCACGTGAGTGTCTCACTCTCCCCGACTTTGGCACTTTCTCCGTTCCACCAAGTCGCAAATGTATGTGGTGCACGGTTGTTCTTTACATTCGCTGCATCGAAAGACCGAAGCTTCGTTCGCCCTGCATACATCCATCCATTTCGCCATGCGTGTCACGAAAACTCGTTGCTCGTGCTGTAGTCTCGATTATTCAAATTCTCATAGCGTGTCCCTCTTATTTAGAGGCACGTCCGGTGCACACGTGTGTGTGTATGTGTTTTCCTCGCCTCCCAGAAGACTGACGTGCTTTTGCATTGGTAAGACTTTAAAAACGATTCTATTTTTAATTGTTGCAGGATCGAACATCAAAATTCCGGTAGCCATTCTCAACTGTCTCTACGCGAGGCAACTCTGCTTCGAGGATGCGTCTTGCAGCGCAATTTTACAAATTATACCTCGAGTTTGCGGTCCAGAATTGGGTGAGTAATTGACAGAGTTTTAATGCATGAGTTATGTTTTTTTTGTTTTTATTAGTTTCTATGTCCTAACAGCGGACGAAAAAACAAATCAAGGCTGTCGGCTGCTTGGGAGGTTGAGTATACCACCCTCACCCCACCCCTCGCGCTTTTTTCCAACTTTCACTCGGTTTTTCACTACGTCGTGCGGCAATGCGAGCAGAGTAAACTAGTCCGTGCAAAGTGGACTCGAATGAAAAAAGTAAAACAGCGACGCGAGCCTTTTTCGAAACTCTCCAGGTTTGATGATTGAGTATATTAATAAATTGAGTTACGAAACTTTTCAGCCGCGAGCTGTGAGCCTCTCACTACGCACACCCCTGAGCCCCTCGGTGACGTTCCACGCGGAGCCACGATCCCCGTTTATACTCTTCGCCGCGCACTTTACCTTTTTCATTCAGTTCCTGAAGTGCACTCAATTCACTTGCAAATTTCAGTTCGCTCTGCGTCTGCCTCTGTACCTCTTCCGTCCGTCAAACGAGAATATTTCGCATTTCTTTTTTCACGAAATGTTTTTCTTTTTCAATTTATTTTTTTCATCTGACCTAGAGTTTCGGGATTGTCCATTACCATCTGTCGCATGTCGGCCGTTACTGGAAGCAAGAGCTTTGGATAATCGATAAAATTCTAATAGCAATTTGCACTAATTGAAGTCCATCGTTTTCTGTATTCCTGTGACCGTCGAGCAGGAATCTTGATGGTTTGGTTTTCCATTGAAAGATTGCACCCTATGTTTTTGGTTTCTCCCTCTCAAATTTGTAACACAGGGTAGATAATGACAAACACACCGAGTTTAGCGCCAGCAGTACTGAGAATTCTATATATTCCTTTGGGAAATTCGAAGGCGAGTCCCACATTCGAGTTTCCCGGCCTACCGAACCATAGACGGAGCCCCGAATTTCTCGTTCCCTCGACAATGTTAGATCGTATACGTGCTCCGGTGCCACCCTTCCCGGGCTTGCTTCACGTTTCTACGGCGAAGACCCGTGAAATCCCTCGAAGTTCTCTTCACCACGGAGCTGCAGTGAAATTCGGCGCTCGGGAGTTCTTTTCCTTCTATTACTTCTTAAGAATTCCTTGTCGCTCTCTTGCTCTCTCCGGCGCTGCTTCTCTTTCATATATATTTATCAGGATGGCTTTCTACCATAAAAATTAATTTTTAATGGTGATTTAATTTTCCTTTCCCTCTGGATGGGAAGAACCCAATTTAATTCGATTCTTGTCCGATCTCTCCGAATAATCTATTCAAGCTAAACTTTGAGGTACTCATAGACGAAAATTGTACGTTATTTCAAGGTTATTTCAGAAAAATAGTTCCCGAATCTTGGTTTAGTGAGAGATTGGTCAGGTTAACAAGTTTACATTGATTCGAATTCGGCCAAGGGTCAGAGATTCGGTCTGGCTGGTGACGAGTCCGTAGGGCTGCCAATCCATCGGTCAGTCAGTCAGTCAGGAGATTTATTTTCATACATGTAGGAGATTAGAAAAGTTTCATCCAAGACGTTAAATTATAACCAGTATTGATTTCAGCAGTCTGATATAATAATCATTGACGATAATTGTAGTACGTCGTTTGTTCGTATTTCGAAAAACACAGTTTCCGAAGCTCGGGTCAAGTGGAGATTGGTCAGACTAATAGGTTTATGTTGTTTCGCCTCCAGGTCATTTGTACCCGTGCTTCGAATGAATTATTCGCAACGTGATACGAATTTCAGTTGAGGGTGTAAATCGTTCAGTCTATCGTGATATGTTACACCGGGCCGTAGGTGTAACCGAAGTGAATCGGCGTAGGCAGAATGATGGTGAAGGACGGAGAGAGAGAGCCCGTTGGAGCGAGAGAAAAGCCCGAGCAAATATCGATCTCGCCAACGCGGGTTTTCCGGCTCGTTTCCGAACAACCTCAGCCTTCTGAAAACGACCTGAATTTTCGGTGAGGCTGAGCCGCAGGTTATCCGGATGTATGTCCTGGGTCGCGTTATCGTTATACATACGAACTCCGCCCACATTGATCGGTCCGGATCGTTGCGCCTTTCTCTTTGATACGATGCCCACTGCGGAGAGACCCTCGTGTGACACAAAGAAACAAAAAGCCGATTGGCAAAAATTGATTATATGGAATGCACGCTTGCGATCCGTACATATTTCCATATGCCTAGCATATATTTCAAATACACCGATACGTACACATAGGTGAATAATAGGCATATACAATTGGATTAATCATTTGGGCAACATATAAAGAGGGGCGGGAGTAGGACTATTCGCCCTTAAGCTTGCGCCCCGCGAGGAGCTCCACAAATGCAGCCCCTTGCGACTTAGACACATGGATTGCACACGACTTGCCAGGTTAAATTGGGGACGATGTCACCTACAGGACCATTTGTCTACAGGACTTTTCGTCTCGATACTCATAAGTATATCTATTGTTTCGTCAGTATGATCCCATTTTCTGAATGTATAGTTTGATGGTTCGATCGATACCTAGACGACGTTGCGCAGTTATAAATTCGCTGCGACGCGATAAAATCGCAGGATAAGTCAGGGAGTCGATAAAATGAGGGACGTAAAAATGCTCGATTGGTAATTAATGGTTCCCGTTGACAGTTCAAAACAGATTCATCCCTTTTAATCAACCCCCTAGGATTGAATTTCGAGGGAGCCATTTATGTCGGCCTTCAAAGATCGGGGATTCGTGCTGGGTGGTGAAGATCCAATGGACCAGGCACTCGGTCCGTTAATCGTTCAGTCCGGATGTGCTTCTTCATATTATAGATGATTGCAAAAGATTTCAATGTTACACTTTAAATATCATTGTGCTGGTATGAATGCTGATATGGAATGCTTTTACTTTAATTACACAACTTCCCAGCTTAAGTACATGCGTAAATATCACCATAAGATTTTCCAGTTCATTTACATATCGAAATCAACTGGCACGCGGCACCAGGATTATGAGCCTAAGTTAGGAATAATTGTACATTCGTTATTCGCCCTAGAATAACGTTCCTCACAAAACTACTATACGAGAAAGCATGGGGCAAGGGAGAGGACATGACTCAAAAATTGACCGGAGAATCTCTTTTGACCTTTCAAAAATTTGTACTATTTCGAGAGCTATAAAAGTTGCAATGCTTGCTCTGAAATACAAGAGGATCTTATTCGAAATCTTTTTCCGTCCTCTCTATATACGTGATGTAGAATTTGCTAAAATGATGCTGTATGATGAGGACAAATATACATTTACCCTTCTCCGATATTTGGTGTTGGGCGACGCTTCATAATCAATGAGTCTGAAGAAAATTATACTTCGAGACTTGTTCCCGATAAATATAATATGGGACCGTCAGGCACGATGGCCGTTTTATTCGAACCACTGATCTCGTTTGAACAAAAAAGAACCTCCTGACTGCATAAATGATTGATGCTTCTATCGGAGTTTCATTCGAGCTTAGAAAAGAATCGTCTGGATCAGTTTTTTCGTGAAGAATCAATGACCCAGTCAACCATTTGAGTATGAGGATAAGTGTTTGCCCGTATTTATCGAAATACCCCTTTATTTACAAATACAAAAAGAAAGTAAGTTCATTTAAAGCGGGGCCGGGGAGGGGGGGGGGGGGGGTAAGGTTAATTCGATATAAAAACCATATTTTTGATCATTTTTATCACAACACAGTTAATACACATTTATTTTTTTGAAATAATTATTTAATAGAGCCACGTTTGAAGAATATCTTGTGACATTTTCATTAAATTTTATGAACGAATGAGCCATTGACGGTGAATCTCCGCGGATGTCTTAATAAGAGTTTTCTTGCTGTGCCCTTCATAACTCATCACTGGATTCTCTGAGATCGAAAAACCAGAATGAATTTATTAGGTGATAAGTTTCTACAGGTAACAACGTCGAGTATTTCTTTTGAAATTGATTTTTCAATTTGTTACAGCACTTAGAAGTGAAAATACTGATTTTTCATTAAAAAAATTAAAAATGTTGCCATTTGAAAATACGTTAAAATAAAAAATAATAACTCGACGTTGTTACCTGCAGGAGCTTATCACCTTAAAAATTAATTTTGGTTCTTTTTATCTCAGATAATCCAGTCATGAGTTATGAGGGGCACCACAATAAAACTTTTTTTTTAGATGTCCGCGGAGATTTACGGTTAATGTCTCATTTCTTCATAAAAGTTAATGACTATCTTATAGAATATTCTTCAAATGTTACATCATTGAGCCGTATTGGTGAAAATTGTCCACTCCATCCCGTCCAAGTATTCTTTGACCGGTTTGTGACATGTGGGCTAGCTTTATAATGTAGCAGAATCTGCTTATCACGCCTGTTGTCCCTTTCCGGTCGTTTTTGACGTGAATACGTCTATAAATTTGCTCTTGCATTAGGAGCATAACGGAAAATCCAAAGATAACGAAATCAGGCGATACAGTCACGTGTTCCAGCTCAGAAACTATTGCATATATCAAAAATCAAAATATACGACGTCGTAGTTGAAGATTCAAAAAATTCGATTCATCTAGTGGGGATTTTGATGTCACGAGTGGGACGGAACGCGGCGCTCTACCATTTTGTGATCGGTGTGTTGCTCTCGGTTGCGGTAGTGGCAGCCGCCGCCGTTGTTTTTCCTTCGTGAAAAACGATCGGGCAAGCCGAGATGCGACGAGGGCAACCGCGAAACATGCGGTTTTATTGTTCATTTCTTACCTTCCCAGACTCCCCATAACACTGTCAATAAAACGATCTGTGTTAATGCTCGGTGACAGTTTCAACAGCTCATAATATATCACACCCTTTTAGTCCAACCAATTGCAGATGATTACCATTGAGTCATGGATAATTCGTTCGATGGTAGGTGGACCAGGATCAACCGGGATCCCTCGTTTTCTACGGTCTCAATCTTCCTTGCTCTCAACGAATATGGAACACAATTTTCCACTTTTTCTACCTTACACATGGCGTATAAACGTTTCCCAACAGTAGATTCATCGACATTCCATTCAATTGATAAAATGGCACTACATAACTTCCCGCAAATGTCGCTTACAATTATTTGGAATCAAATTTGGCATCCATGTCGCGAAAAATGACTGTCAAACAGATGCCAACTGCAATTAAAAGCTCACGTAAACACCTTGCAAAACATGTATTACGTTCCAACAATTATGCGAGGTTCCTGCGCCGTACTGTAGGATAAAATAGAGCGCGTCGAACGTTCGAGAACGAACGAGGCTTATCGGTTTGTTATGAATATACGAGAACGATCGGGGCTTTGTTCGAATGCGACCGTTCAATCAGGGAGTAGGGGTTAAGTAGGCGAGAAGCGTGCTAGAGCGGGGCAGAAGTCGCTGGTCCTCGCGAAGACGCGCGTCGATTAGACAAAGGGCGTACGAAGTTAATCTTATATTGTGCTGTATTCGTTAATAAATTTCATTCTTCATTATTACATGTTGCCCTCTCACTCGATCTCTATTTATTAAAGGAGGTATTCCCAAAAATATACCCATCCTATAACGTGGGGGCTCGTCCGGGATCGAGTGAAGACAACGCGTGATAGTTGACGTGTGAAATAAGACGAACGAAAATTTCTGTGTGAATTAAGACGATGTGTTTTTCGGAACAAGGTGAAAATTCGAGTGAGCCGGCGTTTTCGTGAATAGACGTGCGCGTTACGACGGTTTGCGAGAAAATCCGAAAATCTCTGACGAACTGAACCAGTGATACGACGGACTCACTGGCAAAGTGCGTGTGTGAGACAACGACGTGAAGAAATTTACAGACAGAAATATACAGATTGACAATGATGGGGCTGCCGCGTGAGCTTGAGGCTCTTACGGTCGCTGAGCTTAAGGCTATCCTAAAGAGTAAGGGGCTTGCTGCGGGAGGAACAAAGGCCGATCTTCTCGAACGGCTACAATCAAATGGCATAAGTGAAGTGTCTCTGCCTTCGGGTTTCGACGAATTCAGTGAACAGCAAAATGTTACAGATGACAGTGGTGCAGCATCGATTGCCTTACAACGAGAAATAGAGTTGATGAGACGCGAGAAAGAAGTAATGGCGCGAGAGCTGGCAATAACTAAGCGAGAGCTCGAACAATTACAGCGTCCTCGAAACGAAGAACAAGCTGCGGCGGGGGCGAGCGGAGGGGAACGGGTCGTACCCCTCGCACCGACTGTACCGAATAGAACGGCGGAAGTGACGACGTCTGCGAAAGCGAGTGTGGCAACGATCGCGGATATTCTGAGCGATTTCAACGGAACTCCCGAAAACTTCGAGACGTGGGAAAAACAGGTGTGCTTTTTGAAAACGGCGTACAATCTAGATGACAACATGACGAAACTTCTTATTGGGCTAAGATTGAAGGGAAAAGCGCTCGAGTGGTTTCACTCGAAGCCCGCGTTTATGGAGATGACCTCTAACGATTTGCTGGTTGCGCTTAAGGGTATGTTCCATCACAAGCCAAACAAGATAGTACTACGGCGACGCTTTGAAGGTCGTGTATGGAAAAAAAATGAATCGTTTCACGACTACGTCCACGAAAAAGTTATTCTGGCGAATCGTATTCCGGTAAGCGATGAGGAAATCGTTGGATATATCGTCGAGGGCATTCCGGATCCTCACCTGCAGGATATAGCTCGCGCCCAGGGTTACGCATCGAGGGAAGCACTCTTGACGGCGTTTGAAGAGATCACGTTGCGTGATAGAGACGGCGCATCGGCAAGCAGCGGCGCGAAATCGAGTGATAAGTCCGACGGAAGTAAGCGTAAGTTTGATAAGCGTGAGAGAGCGGGTGATGAAAAAAGAATAATAAAACGTTGTTATAATTGCGGTGAAAAATCTCACGTCAGCGGCGCGTGCCCTGACAAAAACAAAGGACCGAAATGTTTCAGTTGCGATGAATATGGGCATGTATCGTCGAATTGTCCTACAAAAGAAAAAAAAGAAAAAGTCGAGACAAATTGCGTAATAGCACCGTTGATGCCGGGTAAACGTAGTGTAGACGTGAAAATAAATGGCATCCCGATGCCCGCGATTGTCGATACGGGGAGCGATTTAACGGTCATGCGCGCAGACGAATTTATTAGAATCGGTGCACCCAAGTTGATTGATAAAAGAGTTCCATTCCGCGGTGTGGGTACCGAATCAAACGAAACATTGGGAGAATTTAACGCGACACTTACGGTTGACGAGCATTCATATCCGATAGTAATTCGCGTAATTTCCGATGATCTTTCTCGTCACAAATTATTAATAGGTCGCGATTTTCTTGACAAAGTAGATCTGCACGTCAGGCGTGGCGTAGCGAAAATCACTCCCGTGTACGACGAACCTATTGCGAGCGATGTGCCGGAAATATTTCAGATCGATCTATGCGCTGATTCAGAATCGAACTCCGCCGAACTGTCTCTCGTGAAAGACGTAAAACATCGAGCGGTTATTCGCGAACTTATTGATAGTTATAATCCGACTCGAACTCGAGAAGTAGGAATTAAGATGACGCTCGTACTCAAAGATGACGAACCGGTATATCAGCGAGCAAGGCGGTTGAGCGCATCCGAGAAAGATGACGTAAACGCACAGATACGAGAGTGGGTCAACGCCGGTGTCGCGAGACCTTCAGTTTCTGACTATGCAAGTCCGATTGTTTTGGTTAAGAAAAAGGACGGGAGTAACCGAATTTGCGTTGATTACAGACTACTTAACAAAAAAATTATCAAAGATCGATATCCTCTGCCATTGATTCAAGATCAATTAGATAAGTTACAAGACGCGAAAGTTTTTAGCACGTTAGACTTGGAAAACGGATTTTTCCACGTTGAAGTTGATGAATCGAGTCGAAAGTACACGGCTTTCATTGTCCCCGACGGACATTACGAGTTTATGAGAGTCCCGTTCGGTTTATGTAACTCTCCAGCGGTTTTTCAGAGATTCGTTAACGCGGTTTTCCAAGATTTAATTCGAGACGGAATAGTTTTAACGTATATGGACGATTTGATCGTTCCATCGGCGAATTACGAGAGTGGGTTGGAAAAACTGCGACAAGTCTTGAACACCGCGAGTCAAGCGGGATTGTTTATCAAATGGGAAAAATGCAGCTTTTTACAGAGTAAAGTAGAGTTTTTAGGCCACATTATCGAGAACGGACGTGTGCAGCCATCGACGCGAAAAACTGAGGCAGTCGAACGATTCCCGAAACCCGCAAATGTGCGACAGGTGCAGGGATTTCTAGGATTAACGGGATATTTTAGAAAATTTATTCCCGGATACTCGCTGATTGCAAGGCCTTTGACGAATTTGTTGAAAGCGGACGTGAAATTCAAATTCGAAAAAGAGCAAACTGATGCGTTTACACGTTTAAAGATCGCGTTAATTAATAAGCCGGTCCTGAATTTGTATCGCGTGGGTGCCGTAACTGAACTTCACACAGACGCTTCGATACAGGGATATGGTGCGATTTTGCTGCAGCGAAGCAACGACGATGATGCGCTTCACCCCGTTTATTACGCGAGCGGAAAAACGACGGATCTCGAGGCAAAGTACACCAGCTACGAGCTGGAGGTACTCGCGGTAATCAAAGCGTTGGTAAAATTTCGAGTTTATTTGTTAGGAATAGCTTTTAAAATCGTCACTGATTGTCGCGCATTCGCGCTTACGATGAGCAAGAAAGATTTGTGCGTGCGAGTTGCGAGATGGGCGCTTCAACTCGAAGAATTTGATTACACCATCGAACATCGGCCGGGGAAGAATATGGTGCATGTTGACGCGTTAAGTCGAAATCCATTGCCGACATGCATGCTTCTCGACAAAGACGAAGACGGACTTATTGCACGACTGAAGAGAGCTCAGGAGGAAGACGCAGAGATCCAAAAAGTTATTCGCGAAATGAAAGAGGAGCGCGTACAAGGATTCTGCTTTCGCGATGGTTTATTATTCAAAAAAGTCGACGGCGATATTCGGCTCGTCGTTCCGCGAAGCATGTGTTATCAAGTGATTAGACAGGCGCACGAGCGTGGTCACTTTTCGATAAACAAGACAGAGACCCTCGTGAAGCGTGACTATTGGATACAAGATCTGCGCCGCCGAGTAGAGAAAACGGTGCGTAACTGCATCGACTGTATCTTGGCAACGAGGAAAGAGGGGAAACAAGAGGGCTTTCTCAATTCAATTGACAAAGGCGAAGTACCTCTGCACACGTACCACATAGATCATCTCGGACCTTTGACGTCGACGAAGAAAAGTTACCACCACATCTTCGTTGTGGTGGACAGTTTTTCAAAATTTACGTGGCTTTATGCAACGAAGTCAACCGGAACAGCCGAAGTTGTTGATCGACTGCAGAAGCAAGCAAACGTTTTCGGAAATCCACAACGAATAGTCTCGGACCGGGGCACTGCTTTCACCTCAGGTGACTTCCGTGATTACTGCAAATCCGAGAATATTGAACACATTTTGACGACGACGGGAATTCCAAGAGCCAATGGCCAAGTAGAGCGTGTCAATCGCACGTTGATATCTTTGTTGACGAAGCTCTCGTCTCCGAAGCCTACGGAGTGGTATAAACATCTCGGAATAGCTCAGCGGTTCCTTAATACGACGCCACACCGAAGCATTGGTACAACGCCATTTCAACTGCTCTTCGGTACTCGAGCGAGATTAAGGGATGATCCTCAAATTCGAGAAATCATCGAGAATGAGTGGATAACGACGTTTCAGAGCAGTCGAGACGAGTTGCGACTGCAGGCAAAAGAGAATATCGCTAAAATCCAATCGGAAAATCGGCGAGGCTACAATAAGAAGAGAAAAGAAGCTTCCGTGTATCGCGAAAACGACCTGATAGCCATCAAGCGGACGCAGAGCGGCCCGGGAATGAAGTTCTCTTCGAAATATCTCGGTCCATACACGGTAACGAAAGTGCTACGTAATAATCGTTATGTTGTGCGCAAAGTTGGCGAACATGAAGGGCCTTTTCAAACATCCACCGCTGCTGATTATATTAAACCCTGGAGCGATAATCTCGACAGCGATGACGAAGATGATTGTAGGGATCGGCTGGAAAATTCGAACAAAGAAGAGCCAAGCGATGTGTTTGACACTTAGCTATTAAGACTCTCATGTAACTAAACATTCAGGGTCGAATGTAAAATCAGAATGGCCGAGTGTAGGATAAAATAGAGCGCGTCGAACGTTCGAGAACGAACGAGGCTTATCGGTTTGTTATGAATATACGAGAACGATCGGGGCTTTGTTCGAATGCGACCGTTCAATCAGGGAGTAGGGGTTAAGTAGGCGAGAAGCGTGCTAGAGCGGGGCAGAAGTCGCTGGTCCTCGCGAAGACGCGCGTCGATTAGACAAAGGGCGTACGAAGTTAATCTTATATTGTGCTGTATTCGTTAATAAATTTCATTCTTCATTATTACATGTTGCCCTCTCACTCGATCTCTATTTATTAAAGGAGGTATTCCCAAAAATATACCCATCCTATAGTACTTACTACGACATCCGAGAGAAACGTGCCGAAATGGATTTCGGTACCTACCTAATAAAACCGCATGTGAATATGAATCGTATTCATTAAATTTGGTATTTATAAATCAATCTTGAGCTTAAGACGTGAATTATTCGACGACGCTATGAGGATGTACCCAGCTTGATGCTGTCGCGGTCGCAGTCCATTATTATAAAATTTATGAGTCTGCGACGTACGTGACCGTTACCGTAGCTGTCGCGGCTCTGTATCCGTTTTAAAATCAGCCGTCGGGCTGCACGTTGAACGTACTACTTGCAGACGCTACGTCTACGAATCCTTGCACACAATTGCGGAGCTTGTGCGATTCTGCAGAAGTGGAGACGTTCTTTCGGTAGTGGACACTGCGACACGCGTCAGTGATTCTAGCCGGCCGGCTCCGGGTCGTTCCGCTCGGTCATTTACCGCTGCGAGCCCTCCTGCATACCCAGACTACATACCCGACCATCTCACGAGCTTGCCACACGGTCCTTCCTTAAATCTTTCAACATTGCTCTCGCGGCCTGGGACAGGAGGTAAATCCGAGCGAACGAGCCAGGAATATGTGCCCTAGACTCGAGGTTGGAGACTTTTCGTGTTTATCGCTAAATACCATTTTGGGAATATGGGAGATGAAATAGAGATAGAGAAAAATGAGAGACAAAAAATTGGTCGAGACGTCTCAGAATAACGCGCGTGTTACTTTCCTCCGAATCACACCACATGCTCTGTTGAAATATTCTTCTGTTCGTCCTCCCTGTGCAATATCATTGAATGTCAAGCAAAAATTGGTAGTCACTACTATTTGAAGCCAACAAATGAATCCTTATATTAATACCCCGGTAGCCGAGTACAAATCTGGAGTATTTTTGTCAAAATTTCCTGTTCCGTTAGAAATTTCTCCAGGTTCACTTAAACTGCTGCAAGTCAACTGATTTACTCTCGAAGATTCTTTTATAGAATGTTTCGAGCTCTGAAAATGAAAGAACAATATTACGTCGAGTTTACCACATACCTTTCTAGCACACCCAGAGCATTCGGATACCCACTTATAGAAACTTATTGATAATACAAATAAATGAATACAAAAATTAGTATCAAGCCAGAGCAGCTCCAGCAGGAGGGTAGCCCAAGACCAGTCGCACTTGGCTGGACAGCTATCTTCGATTCTCCCGTTCATATCTCTTATCAGCCTGGAATATCCAAATGCCTGCAAAAGGAGGTCTGGTCCTTCCTTAAACCCGTAGCAAATTATGAAATTCACGAAAGACTAGATCCCGAACAATAGAAAGTATTTATTCAAGAAACTCGGGTGTAGATCGAATTTCCGAATGTACAAACTTTTGACAGTACAAAATTAAGAAAACGCAATGTTCCGAGTGCCAATGTTTCGACCGAGCACGGCAATGACAGTCCATGACACGGACTCGGTGATGTTCAGAAACGGCATTAAATGCGCTTGGTCGGACATTGACGGCCGAAGCATAGCATCTTCGGAATTTTGCACTGTCGAAGCTTTGAGCCATCAGGACTTTGATCCGTACCCAGAAATCCGGCGAGTGGGCACAATGTCGACCGATCCAGGTATTTAAATAAGGGTCAATAATACTTCGTATGCTAATAACAAGTCGGATTATCATTCTTTTATCGAATTTGAAAGGTCTTCGGGTATATATTTACAAGACCACGTCAACCGTCTTCGTCGATTTGTTTGACCAACTACCACGCCCTGGGCACTCGTTGTTTCCGGAAGACTTTCTCAGCAGGACTCCGCAAACACGGGACCACGGAGCCATCTATCACAATACAGCGCTCTCCAAATTCTCGCGTGTGTGCCGAATAATGGGGTGCAAACTTCAGTGACAACGTCTATCGAGCTGGCGATCCTTGACGGGAGAGAATACCGGATCCAGGGCTGAACTCGGCGATACGAAAAGCTTGAAGACGCTGAGGGGCGAGAGGAAAGTATACGCCAACCCGTTATCTCGTCCTCTTCCGTTTATTTGGATTTATGAAACTGGCCCTTCGAACGTCCGCTCGTCTATAAACTTTTTCCGTGCGTTAGGTAGGATGAACGAGGGGTGTTTGCGGTACGGCGAAATTCACGAAGGCCGACACAACCGCCACCTCCACAATCGCAAATACAATACACACTATGAGGGAAGAGATTTTCCACGATGCTTAAATTAATTCTGATTTATCGTGGGATGATCATGCCTCTAATCCTTTCCGGCTCTACCTCGGGATTTCTTTATTATATATCTGTATCTATAAGATAATAGAGCATATGTTATAGCAGGTTGTAATTTATAACGGTATGGCATATGCCGTGGTGCGGCGTCCGAGTATCCAATTGCACGTAATGCGGAGTACGAGATATCATTTCTACATTCAAATAATTCAACTCTCTCGTAGCTGTATTTCATTTTCATTTTCACTGCAATGCCATCCCATCCACTTTTTTTGGTGGCAATTGATTCTTTCAGTGGCAAGAGGATTGATTGTTCTCATAATTTTCATTCATTTTTCGGCAACCTGATAAGGTGGGAAATGGGGGAAGGGCAAAATGGTGCTGCTTCGAGCGCAAGCAAATACCTTTGGCTGCTGAACAAACATAGTCTCTGAACTCAGGCTACTCGAATCTTTCTCAGGGTCTTCGAATTGTAATCACAGAGCATTCCAAATATAATTAGCAACGTCACTCATTGTATGCAGAGTCCGGGAGATTGACACGGGGCACACACCATCGCGTTTACCTAATTAACGCTTTCGATCTATTGTCGTTACATTCTCATTGCTACCAGCGCATACGCGTAACGATGGGCGAAATTTGTGCCGCGTCGCCAAGTGATTTCCGGGGTTTCCGGAGTGACGTGCAATTAAATTTATTGATCTGGGCAACCTGATTGAAATTATCGACCCAATTTTGTTTTTTTTCCCTTCCTTTTTGACGCATTGTCGCGGCAGAATTATTCGAGACTGTTCACGAGTCGATGAGTCGCAGGTCAACGTGAATGTAGGGATTTGATCCGCCGAAAGAAAATACGCGTGGATGACTAACGAAGGTTTCTGCGACATTCAATTTCGGTCATCCCGAATCTCGGGCACTTGAGCTTCAAACCCCTTTTTGCATGAATTTTATTAAATTCCTGGCTCACTCACTCCCTTTGTAAGTTTTTTCTCGCACGCGATATTGAGGGATCTATACTGAGTGAAAGTTATGGAACCGCGCGAAGTCCAAGAGCTGGAACCGAATGGAACTCGGTCGGCGGGTCCCTCCAGAGTTCAGCACTGGTAGCCGTACTGACGCGCCGCTGAGCTTTCGCTGCCGGTCTAGACATGCATGTATGTTGCAGGCACACAACTTCTGATTTGTCGACTGGCTGTACAATTGCTGGATTATATTCGATTGCCAGTCCCACACCACGACTATTCAGCAAATTGGAATTTAAAGAGAACATCGACCAAAAAATATCTTAATGCCTTAATTAAGTAAGAATATCTTAATTTAGTTTTTCGAATGTCTTATAAAAAAATTCTAGCCCATTAGCAGCGATCTCGAAAACTCCTGTGTGGCCAATTAACCCAGTTTCAAAACGAGAAATATGTGGAAGTAGTTAAAAAAAGATGATAAAAATAAATAAGATCGAAAAACGAACGCGTTTAAGTTTGGTCGTACAACGATATCGATACCACATTCATGGGAGTAGAGTTGCACCATATGCTACTAATGCAGGAATATTTGAAAAAGCTGTAGAGTAGCCAATACGTGCCTGAAAGTTTTTCTTCTATGTAGCGGCGATACTGTAACGGCATAGGACCGAAAATCGTGGTAACCGTGAATGAGGAGAGGAACGCTTGAGGTCGACGCAACAAGGCTTGGGATCCACTCCATACCCTGCTTCTATGGTTGGGAAAAGAGAAATAATAAAAAAACAGGAATAGAGATACCACGAAGTCTTTTGGCCACGTATACGTTGTTGCTGAAGTGCGAGGCAAAAGTATCTCGAGGAGGCTTTCGAGCTCGATGGACAAAGTTCGTCCAAAAGAAGCACCAAGGGGGAAAAAAGCGAGCAGAGAACGTAGTTGTTTCCCGTGACCTGGCCCTTCACCCATTGAGGCGGCCCTAGTACGGTTGACCGACAGCTGGCCCTAGTCGATTAGCATCGCAGATTTCGAATACGCAAGCAGCTACGCTTTGCATATACACGGAATTTCGTATGTCCCTTCTCGTCCTCTCGTCCTATCTTCTGACGTGTTTTCCATTGGCTCTCATTCAACCTCATACAACTTTCCATGCCCTTGCAATTTTATTTTCTCCGGACGAAATAAAAATCCGCATTCTGACGGTCGTAATCGCTTGACCACCGGCGAGCCCGGAGTTCAGGCGGGTTGTTCGAAAATTTTACTGTCCACATCCATCAGGGCGCAGCTCTCACCTCTTTCTATCTCTCCTCACAACCTTATTCTATTCCGCTGTCTGAATCCCCATAAAATCTTTCATAAATCATCGTTGAAATGCAAAGTAACCCAACAACAAAAATATATAAAATGCATTGTAAAATTTCATACCGATGGTTCATATAAAAATTGCATGGTTATAAAATCATAAGAGTAAAAAAAAAGTCTCAATATCACGAAGATATCGCGAAACACGAAGTTTTTGCTCTGGTTCTTCTTCTAGTCGCCCACGTTTTTTCGAGGGTACATCGCCGTAACTTCCATTGAAACTCAATTCAATGGAGTAATTGCAAAAACCGATCCAGCGATCGTAGAACGTATTCGAAAGGAAAATTGATGTTTTTCAATCCTTTCGGATTGACAGATGTACAAACGAGTTATTGCTATCGTCATAATCGTCGGTGCATTGTACCGTGGTTACCGCCACTTCCATTCAGCAAACTTCCGGCCTTTTCCAAGCGTGACTCACACCCCACGCGTTCTATCACTCACTCGGTTTCCAGCGCCGATGCTATTGGCCTAACCTTACTGACAGATTGAACGTGGTTTCGGACGCACGTTGGACTCGGCACCGTGAGCCGTGACCGTTACTCCGCCGGTAATCAATCCAGCTGGACGTTTATTCGGGAAAATGAAGCGATATTCCATCTCTCTCGTGCTTACCGGTGTGCATACGCGCGTTGGGCGGAGCGGGGGGTACATGAGCCAGATGAGGGGATGTGGAACGCTCGCTGAGGCTTATTGAACCGCATTAGCATATCCACGCTTGCGGAGCCTTTTCTCTTGTGCATTGCCCCGCTCGTCGCAATCGCGCGCGATCGTGCCACCGGGTTTCCAATTCCACCCTCACTCGAAACAGCTGCAATTCGCCGTATACGATTTCGCGCGTGTACATAGCCGTGCCGATAACTAGAATTGCGCGAACAATCGTTACTCAAAAGAAACTAGGGGAGATTACGGTTATACTCAATTATATGCAATACTGCAGCTGAATCTCAGTATTCACTAACTATATCCACAATCCACTGCATCGAATACGGATACAAGGTGTGCTCTTGACATTGACACAACGGAATTGCTTAGAAGTAGGTAGAGTAGAAAAATTGTGAATCTTAATGAATTAATAATATCGTAAAACGTATCATTAACAGAATCAGTCTCAAAACCTGTTTCGACTGGATCCTATTGCGGCTAAATGATAAAAATAGAACCGGATGTGATGAACTGAAATGTTCCGCAAGGTTGCATCTAACAAGAGCGGGCGAGTAAATCGAGTGTCATGAATTTTTTTATAGCGTCGCACTGACCTATCGGAAAACCAATAATTTCTCCGCCACTGTTGGCGAAAGTAACCGTCAAAGGTCAACGAAGCTGTAATAGCTACTATTATCAATATTGCGGTGGAAAGTAAAATAAAATCTCGTTTTTCGTTATTGTTCGGAGATAATATGAACTCGCCCGTGCTTGTACTCTTCGATCGAAATCCTTCAGGCATTGTCGAGACGCTTCGAGTCTTGGGAGCCGAAGTGCGGTAGACTATTGGAAACGCGGAAGCGGGTGAATGGAAGCGAAATAAGAAAAGAATTTCGCGTCTCGATGGCGAGCACTGAACAAAAAAAAAGTTTGAGAAAAAAATCATCGCTGCAAGTAGTAGGAGCCCCAAGAGGTGGGCGAGTACGTTGCACCGCGTGCGATGCATCAGCCCTCATCGTTCCCATTAATAAGCGTGCTGAGGGAGACGGTAGCGGGAATTGAGAATGAAGCGGATTTGGTACACAGTGGAAAAAGGCGGAGGCTACGTAACGCACGGCAGTCCGGAAATAAAACCGATAAGGGCACGATGCGCCTCCATTGTTCGAAAGTACATTGTACATCGTTGGGCCAAAGCGTCACGCATGCCACCGCACAATGGGGATATAGTACCGGTGGGCGGTGGGTGAAGAAAGGGGGGCACAAGGACGTTGCACCTACCACACAATGTGCCACATACTTTATGAAGGACGCATAGAGTGCCATTGTAGTTGCTTCTGTCGTTTTAATCGTTAATGATGTTTTTTTTCGGCTTTTTAGCATGTCGCTTACATCCTTCGATGCATCGATGAATAATGCTCGATAAACAGCTGGTAAACATCGATTGTGCGACAAATCATACCCGTCGGTATAATATTATTATGATACAACGTGAATCGCGATCGTTCGTAGACTGAGAGAAAAATCCAATGAAATGTCTGAGAAAACATATGAAAAATTCCTAGGTCGCACTGTAAACCTGCGACATCTCGTCGGTTCCTTAAAAAATAAATTTGACTGAATAATTTTTCAGTGGTGTCTAGTGAAAATTACAGTGCCACTTAGACAGAACAGTATAAAAACTTCTTATTCTCACGATTGGTGTTGGATGAAATCATGGAAACATTATTTTAAGGAAATAATTAAAAGCAATCAAACAAGTACAATGTTTTCAATAAACCTTTTTTATTATCAAACAAATTTAAGGACAATTACAGATTACCACCAATTTTTTACAAATTTATTTTCATCCACGGTTTGCACGATGAAACGGTCCGAAGAGATTGAGAATGAACGAAACTACCCACGAGTATTGACGTAACTAATTGTAAGATCACAAGAAATCGCGTTTTTTTTGTTTCCGTGCAGTCATTAGCGAATCTCGCATCGTATCGGATGCTACCGGAGATAATCGGCGCAATTCAGCAGCCGCAGACACGCGTCAACTGTTTTATTTCGTGAAAAATTGCGAAGCAGTGCACTGTAATTTTTCGCGGAAATCTAATAAATTTCACGCGCGATCCATGATTTTTTGTATAAATTCTCGTTATATTTTACATTGACTGGAGAAATTACTGTGCGGTAGCTTAAAATTCATTGAACGAAATGGAATAATTCGACCGACATCTGTTTTATTTTTTGGCCCTGCATAATAAAAATACACACCAAAAAAGCATGGATCAGGATTACAGTGCCAACTCAGTAATTTTTCATAGATTTTTCTCTCAGTGTAGCTGTAGGAAAAAAGGTGGAGCCTCTGCCTGTCGATTTTCACCGTACACATCGCTGGTCATCTTATTGCACAATTCATTCCAATCCAGTTGAAACTCACGCCAGAATTGGGTATTACATTGAATTTTTGCGCGAGCGTGGAAAAAATATGTTTATTCGGATGTATCTATTTTTTATTTTGGATCGTCGCTTTTTCTCGACTTTTTTTTTACTATCCACACGTGACGAGAATTTCAAAATTGGATATATCGTCGCAGAGCGAAAAAAGTCCCCACCGTTGGGGGGAGGGTGGGGTGGCGGAGTTATTACAAGCGATACGGACAACCGTCGTAGCCTCGAGCGGCCTCTTCGTCCACGCGCTTGCTGAGCGCCGGCTGCGGACAATCCTCGGCATCTGTGCTTTCAACATTTTTGTGTCTCTTCTGCCTTAGCGAGTTTTTTTTTTTGTACTTTTCATTTTTATTTTCTTGGTCTACGTCTCTGCTCTTTCGTGTTCTGGAGATTTCTCTCGAACGCCGACGAACGCCGAATGAGACACCAGAGACGGGAAAGAGATTTGGAGAACGCGATGGCGAGCCCAATGGCGATGTCCCATTGAGCTTCGTATCAACGACTCTCTTATCGTATGGCAATCTCGTACGAGATACTCCACGCGCTTTTGCTTCATCTCCACGGCAAACAACGTCGTCGTTAGACAAATAGCTTTGATATCCGAAATTGCTATTCCAAAGCTTTTGCTCCCACTTTCATTACCCATTTGCTCGGTCGGCGTACGGTAACATCTGCTTGCGGATATTATCCATCGGCACGGTCTAAATCAGAAGACATATCATGATTTTTCTCAAGAAGCCAAACTCACCCAAAAAACATCGGTAAGATTACATGTGCTAATGCATCTATTAAATCCTCCAACTTGATGGAATTATTACACTTGATAAACGATCAACATCATTATGAAAATAATTTTAAAAATCCATTACAGAATTAATTTTGTGGCCCGATTCATTGCCATACATTTTGTTTTCATCCTTTATCGAATTTTTCTAACCTAAAGTGAGACTGTGTGTACACGGAGCGTTTCGTGATAGACGTCTACAAGATCCGTGATGCAGCGACCAATCACAGCGCACGAGTGAGCCGCGCGTATTCCATTCGTGCGATGCGATCGGTCGCTGCATGACGAATCTTGTACGTGTCTATGACGCTCTGCAGACGGCTTGAGAGTTGCCAAGGAAATTTGTAACAAATTTACGATGCAATGAAAAATTGACTGCAAGAGTGATTATTGCAAGAAATTGTACGTACTTTTGCTCTACTGTCTCAATAAAAAAAACAATCATTACAACATGATAAATCATTATTATCTCATCAACGGCTGATTTATATAAGTGATTGCTAAAATCCGAAATCATCGATCGATGAAAATTTTCCATGTCTGCACGTGCATAATTATCGTAAAAGAGTTATTACGATTGAGATTCAATTCACCACATTGCTACAGTCCGAGGTCGAACCCGACGCAGCTCCCACCCTGGCAAACATAACGGCCAATTGTCCGAACACCGAAAGGGCTCGTTAGCTAGATTGTCCATAGAGGCATGTGCTCAGGTACGACACGTTTGGCAATCCGATTATAGATGATCCGATAGCTCCAGAGCTTTCGACCGTTTCTATATTTCATCCGAACATGCCAAACTGTCACGTGGAAACAGCTCCGAACTATCACCGCCAGACGAAAACGTTCTATAGCTCATCGAGAAATACCTGACTTAGTTGTCTCACGGCAACGAAGGACCGGGTGTGTGCGGCGGACCGATAGAGAGACCAGTCCGGTGGTACACGAGTGCCGGGAAGTTTGGGTTTTCGGTAGAGCCCCGTCGTCGTCACACCACAACGTTCTACCGAGGTACCTGAGAGTGAGAGGTATTCCGCGTGATACTGACGCCCCGGTAAACCAACGGTAAAGCTGTAGAAGTCACCGACCGCATTCACGACCCCGAAACGACAAATCTCCTTGGCAGCTTCTGCCTTCGTGCATCCGCGATTTCTCGATCGGTCGACGATATGTTGTCCGAGAATCGTATCGTACACAAAAAAACGTTCTAACATAAGTTGAGTATCACTGCATCGGGTCGAATAATTTCAATACAATGTTGAATAGAATATTCGATTGTTGATGAAATCAATCAACCGCGAAGGAGGATCATGTTTGCGGGATTGCGAATATTCCACGTGCTTTGTGGTATCACCTGGTTATGAAAGGCATTCTGCGGTATACCGACGGACGAGTCGGTTCGGGTTGCTTCGCTCGGCTCGCACGAGTTTGCAGTTGCTGGAATCTCCGACATGACGTGCAGACTCTTGTTTGTCGGAGAACGAGCGGTCGAGGAAAACGTCCTGTTCGTCGATGTCGACGTCCTCATCTGCATCGTTGTAGCTTCTGAATGTGGATGATTATGACACGATTGGGATCAAAGTCTCTACACCTTCGTCGCATGTGAGGTCGTGTGTATTACTCGACTACACGACCGCAACTTCACTCGGCGTTGAGAAACGTAGTAGCCTTGCAACGTTAAGCGATAGAAAGAAGATCAAGTGCCTGGTCGACTCACGCATAGAGGGTGCCGGGGCATGTTTTCAAAAATTGATAGGGCGAACAACGATATTCAATACTAAAGTTCTAGAATTCTGTAACACCTAGGACTTTTGTGATGATTTTTCTGTAAGCTTCAACTAAGGCTCTCTGACTTATAAACAATTCCAGGTTCCGTAGTCGCGAAAATAAGCGAGGGGACGCTTTATTTTTCCATATTTTTCACGACATTTTTTTAAATATGCCATTTAAAATCATGGATAAAAGATTTTTGTCTTGTACGTAGCAAGCCGTTTTGAATGGTAGGAGAAAGAGCAAATCGCGTAGACCTAGTTGGCACCGCCTAAATTGTTATGCCTACATCTTTGTGTGTCATCTAGTGCACAATACGTTAGTTGATAAAATGCACCACTATGCCAAATTTTGAGTTTTTAAGTCACATAGTTTCCAAGAAAATCTACTGACAGACGGACGCACGGTCAGATACGATCTTGAGGGTTCGCCTTTGCGCGACGGAAATCTAAAAACAAGATTGAAGGCTTTATATTGCGTTATGAAAGGGTAACTACATCTCTTCGACGTGTGTTACGATAAATTAGTCGAATATGATATGACAATTGAGAAGAAAAAAAAACATCCAACCGGAATCATGATTGACGAACTTTGGATGCAAATCTTTTAATTTCGGATGAAGATATCTCGTTATGGTTTGTTTTTCTGCAAACTAAATAGGGTTTGATTTCGAGCGCTAATCAGTGATTTGCGTAATCGTTGTGCAAACACTATTTTTTTTCACACAATTTTCAGATTTTTTTCATTCACCGCTCCATTTATTTAGACCCCATTCGAATCGCCTCTGAGAGCCGACGGACTTATCCATTCTTTTTTTTTTTTTTTGCGAGCCTCTTCACTTATCTCACGATATGGACGTCCCGGACGTTCAACGGGTAGGAGCGGACAAAGGACTTATGCTAATGGGAGAGAGACTCGTTCGGATTATTTTCACGCCCGTACCGACTTCCCGTGGATAGAAACCTCTCTAATTCCGGGATGAAAGGGAAACGCTGCCGACCCATCCCGATGAAGGCCGCTTCGAGGGACTGTTTTCACGTTTTTTCACTCTTTTACTTCGCTTATCCGTCCTGAAAGAAGTCCGCTTCATCCTTGGCTTTGGCGTCGTCTAGCCGACGGCCTACCCCCTCTTTCGCGGCCTCCATTCACACCTACATACATATATTTATTTTATTTCTTTTCAATTATTCGAATGAAACTCATTAAGAATCGTTCATCGTTGTTCGCGCATCCTTCCATTGTCTTTTGCATTATCCTCGGGCTCTCGACTTCCGTCCGTACCGATTAATCTGTGGTCTTTTCGATCAATGGTAATTCTTCTTATTATTTCGGGTACCACAGCTTCTATATGAAATATGTATGAGAATGAATTGTCAGGGATGCAAATAAGCTGAGAGAATTAGAGATTCAGCTATACGGTAAAGTTACTCAAGTACGACGGCTAAATACTGATCCATCGCAGATGCTATACACATAAAATCGGTCTTCGAGTATAATATATTCTGCCGTTCTCGTTAATCGATAGGGACGAAATTCCAAATACAACTACAGTATCTTTTTGGGGTTCCTAGCAGTCTATAAAGATGGTGGTTTCAGTCAGGGAGTCCGCTCGTTTGTCTGTGTGTCACATACCTCCTATTTCCTTATTTATTCACCTATTGAAATGAAATTTGGTATACAGGCGTATATTGATGAGCAAAAAACAGAAATGATAAAATTCAAAGAAAATATTCTTTTGACTTCTTCCGACAGTTTAAAAAGTGTACTTGTAGTTTTTTTTACTCACCCCATGGAGTGAGATGGCTTTAAATGGGTCTTCTGAAGTGCAACAAATAATGTCCTAAGACTTTTTTATTTCAACCCGTCAGTCACGAGATATTTCCTTTCGAAGTCGTTATCAGAGTGCCTCCTCTCAACATCTAAACTATCGATGCAAACAATCTGAAAAAAATACCCGAATCTAGCTTTTAATTAGTACACCCAATCAAAATTATAACAATCACTGCAGCAAAAATAGGTTGTGAAAAGTTAAGAAATGAATCTTTTTTGGGAGCAAGCAAATGCTGATAATTATCATGGTTAAATCGCGATCATTGCGTATCAGGAAAATAGCTCTAACAACCGTATCATGCCCCCGCTCCAAACGATCTTGACCGGTTTTTAATTATTATATTTTGTACGAGAAATATATAGAGCGTTAACTCCCCTCAAACAAATATACTGTATGTAATGTGCTGTACCTATGTATTCACCATACATTATCTCGGTGATGTATAATTCAGTCATCGTATAACCAGCTTTGCAACTATAATGATACGTTATTATAAAGTTCATAAATTTTACGCAGTTAAAAAAATCCGAAGAGAACAGGACCGCGAAATTATTTTATATTACACTAAGTTACAAAAAACGTTGTTCGATTGTTTCAAACGGTTCGTTCGGTAAATTAAGAAAAAAGTTTCCATAATCACAAGTCGCGCTAGATCACCGTCGAAGACGGCGATAAAAATATCATCGTCGAACAAGCCATTCGTGCGCGGCGTGATATTGACACAGACCGAATTCGCCGCAACGTCTGCTTTCCGAGACGACTTGGACGAGAATTTCAGGCTATTCAATGTCTCGCCACGAAGATTATCGGGAGCTACTCGAGAGCGGAAGGAAAGCAAGTGAGACGACTAAGACTCGATGCTGCGTCTTGAGGAAACAAAGTTCCCTTTTGGCGGAGGAGTAATATTCGAGCTTCGGCATTCACCCTTCCTCGCTCTACCGACTCGACCGCGTATAATCTCCAAGATCAACGGCTCGTCCGAAATCGCGACCGCATCCATCGTGAGAACTTTGACTGAGGAATCGCGAGGAAAGTGCTTACGATTTCGATTCACCGACTTTCATCGAACCTCACTCATCCTTTTTCACCGAAATCCAGCTGCGTTCCCACGTAATCGCGTAAATAAAAAAAGCAACTGGCTCATTCCTGCAGCGTTGGGCATTTATTTTACACGTTATTATTCTTGAACTGCTAAGAAAGGCTTTGCAACGAAATAAGGCAATGAAAAATTTTCTTCTCCGTAACGATGATCCTCAGTGAATGAAATTCCATTCCGAGCAGCGTCTTGTTCATCTTTCACGTGCATTCTTATACCAATTATCAGTACTCCCCCATCTTAGCGCTTTCCAGGTCCTTTTCCCAATTATTTATATCGATAATCGTACCGTCTTATATATTTCTGAAGTTACGAAATAGAGCGAAGATTATTAATACAAATCCAGCAATGTCAAATATTTAACCCCGAACCGTTCATTTTTTAATTGGATGAAACTGTTCGCTGCTTGAGCCAAGACCCGTATATTCCATAAAACCTGCACCATTTGAACCCCTGCCTCGTTCCACAAATTGCAGCGTATAAGTTACCAAATGATCAAGACTCAAACAGAAACGAGCCATCGGGGTATCCGATGGAGTTACAAAATCTGTAATGGATTGACTTAGAAACGTCCGGATGTATTCAACGATTTTGCGGTGAGGCTGGTATCGCGGAAGCCGGCGGATAGTCATCGGTACAGTAATACAGCGAGAAGCACAGAAATTCGGTCATCATGGGAGGACGAAGCGAGTGGTAACTGACGAGTCGGTGAGGCGGGTTGCGGTGATCCGGCGACCGAGCGACCACGTAAAAGTTATTGGGCAGAGTTGGGTTTATAGTTAGGTTAGTTTTCGACGACGACAGACCTCGCTCAACGATTGGTCAACGTATACGCCATGAAAGATCGATCGAACAGTGAGACCGGGGAAATGAAAGGAGTGAGTGGATGAAAGCAGACAGGATGGAAAAGCTGACTGTGAACGTGGTTCACATGCGGCATTGCACCCGGCGCCTGATGCTCGGTCAATCGGGGGTTGATTTCCGGTGAGAGAATCGCTAGCGTGCCTGGCGCGCTTCTCCACACCACTCTCGCATTCTCTCGTTATTCGCTTTCTCCATCCCTGTTATCTGCGATTGGCGCACACCCACACACACGCACCCTCACACACCCACGCGCTAACTCCCACACATACGCATACAAGCAAGTGAAACGAGTCAATCCACCCTCCAACTCATTTAACACTATTTTTCTCGACGTTCACGAGAGCTTGAATGGGCTAAGTGTGGCGGACCGGTAGGCAACAAGAATTTCGACGGTGCATTCTGGCCCCGCTGTTACTCACGGTCAGCTCGGCCAAATCGAAATGACGTTGCGGCGCTCTTTTCCGAGGTGCACCTGTTACGATGGGATTTCGCACGACCTAATTTCGATTCGGCTAGCAGGTTCCGATGTGAAAATAAGTGCGAGCAGTTCCAGGTTTCCACAGATCGGTGAGATGGAATGAGTAGAATAAAGTAGGACCGTGGAAATAAAACGCCGAAAAGCGTAAGCGGCCCCGGAGGCGAAGGCGCGGAAGAAGAAGGGGACAGGGAGATAGAAATCGAGGGGAGGGCTTAAATTGAGAGCGAGAAGGTGAGCGAGACAGAACGGAAGAGAGAGAGAGCGAGAGAGATAAAGCGAACAGCAGCTCTCTACGACTAGTACAAAGTGAAAAGTAAAATTCTCCCAAGTAGAAGTTAATGTTTAATTTAAGATAGAGCCCTCCTCCTCCGCGCCGTCCTTCCCGTCCCGCTGTTTCCGGAGCTCACGAAAAGTTATACCGGCTGCTAGCGTACCGAGGTAGTTATACTGTATCTATATATAGCAGGGCCAGGCGTGCAGCTCGCGGCCCTTGGGAGATCCTCCAGGATATCTTCGAGATCAGCGCACCGGGAGCACCACAGCCGGTCATTTGGGACCTCCCATGCTCTCGCATCCATTTCACTGCACCGTCCGGTACAAGTTTGGATTATTAATCCATGATTGTTCGAAAGATTGATACGGCTACTCGTTCCATCTGCAGCATAGAATGAACGCGTTCAGAGAAGCTGCGACAAATTCGATAATTCAATCGTCCTATGTTACCCTCCAAGTTCTTATCACAATTCGTTAAAGCTTATGATAAAATAGTAGAGTTCGTAATATTGGCGTATATTTTTTCAACACGATTAAATAAATATGGTATCTCTTGTCTGTTTCAGTGGCTTGCTCAACGGTGACCGTTACGAAGTGCCAGGCAGCTCTGCACACTCTGCAAGCTTTTCCGTTCTTCCGGCCTACGTGCCTGTGCAAGGAACCCCATGTCGATCCGGAATGCAATAGCTTTCAAAACTTCCTGTTCGATCATCCGTGCGTTTACGTGCTCAAAAAAGGTAAGTGGTCACGGCCAGTGCGATTCGCTTATCGACTCGCAGGTTCAAGTTTGATGGTTTTTCTTTATTTTGCGAAGTCGAACGGAATTTCTTACTGCCGAATTTAAAGCATTCCCAGTTCATTCAGCCGTGCATTCGTGACGTAAAAGCGATGCATAGAAAATCGTTTGATGGAAGTAAAATCCTTTATTATTTTCAGGCTCATCGAGTCTTTGACATCGTGATTGGAATTTAGTGTTCCGGCTATCGTATTTACTTTCATCCTTCATTATTTTTCCGAATCCTTTGGAAAACAAACCACGAGCATCTACCGGGTTTCGAAAAGCTCCTTCATTTCTCCAACTTGTCACTTCGTTTTCGTTTCTGTTATTTTTTTTTTTTCGTTACGTTTCCATCCTCTCTCACTCTCGATGTCGCGAGACGTTTTCATTCAAAGGACGAAGCTTGCTTTCAGCAGGGTGAGTAAGCTTTCGAGGTCGGAAGATGGCTGGTAGTCGCAGTTGATACAGAGATACTCGAAACGTGAAGTCGCAACTCTGCTCGTGGCCTTGCGAGCGTAGTTGTGTACCGTCGAAACGTAACGAGAATGGCATCTGATGGCTAAGCTCTTATTGCGACCGGAGGCGCCATATAATATTTTGCTGGAGTCCATTTTGCGCCAACGTTCTTCTCATCCTGCCACACTCGTTCGGCTGCTATCGCTAAAAACTTTTAACAAATTACGAAAGCTTTATAATACCGGATTTCAACGGCACTTCGATTGCTTTCGCTTATTCAATCGATAGCTCGGACGATTAAAAAAATGAGATTATGTCGAGCAAGATGTACGCACACCAACCGTACAGAAAAATATTTAAAGGGTAGTTATTCTCAAACTTTTGCCAAGCAATGAACCGAGTTGAAAGCTATTCGAAATTATACTCTGGATTCTTAGGGTTCCGTAGCAGTCTAGAAACCGTTGTAAAACCGAAAGAAAAAATATTCCACCCACCTTCGGCGGACTGAAAAGTGGACTCGAATTATTTTTTTATGTACCCCATTGAGTAAGGTGTCTTTCAATAGGTCTCCTAAAATGCAGCATTATATGTTCAATGGATGTTTGATTTCAACCCTTTAGTCGAAAACCAATACTATAGTAAAAAATAATTTCTGGAAAATTTGTTGTCCAGGTGAAAGAGCTGTTATTGCGTATGATAAAAATAGCTTAGGAATCCCCATCATGGCTGTGGCTGACTCGCTCTGACCGGTTCTTTGCTGGATCAATCAATCAATTGGATTGTACACCTACCGGGATATTCGCGTTCTTTTAATAAGTGGACTTTCGTTCTCTCACGTTCTGAGCTCTACGACGCCTACGATGAAACGTTATTGCTCGTCGTTAACTCCGTATCCGTTATCGTCCATATCTTTGATTTTTAACTCATATTAATTTAAATCAATCTCTGCATCAGCGGAATATTACATAGAAATATATCGACGCTATAATTATCCGTGATATGTGCGTGAGTTATCATTGGCGATTCTCGCATAAATTAACTATATCCCACAATCTCAATCGCGTTTTACACCAGTCGGATTTTTCGCTCTCTGACACTCGAGCTCTCTTCAACCACCCATCGGAAGCTTTGATTTTTTACTTATATTAATTCAAATTATTTTAGCATCGGTGTGATATTACATGAAGATATATCGATGCCATAATTATGTATGATATGTACGTGAGTGGATGCACATGGGCGATTCTCACATAAATTAACCACAATCGTAATCGGATTTTCCGCCAGTCGGAGTTTTCGCTCTCTGACACTCGAGCTCTCGTCAGTCACCCATCGGAAGCCTTTAATCTGCTTTTCAATAAAGAGCGATACGAGTCCCCTGGAACTATCATCGGTATATCGCTATATCGCTATATCGGTTCATGGGCATACAGGGTGGTCCACGGAAGGTGTGCACCGTTATAACTTTTTTTTTCAAACAGATTACTATATTTTTTATAGCAAAATGTGCTAGAAAATCGAATTCTGAGTTAAAAACTATCAATCTTTATTAGCCCTAAACCTGATAGCTAACGAGTGATTTCACTTCATAACTTAAAAATTTTCTTCACATAATATCAAATTGGAGATTCAACCTTATCACAGATTCCTGCAGGAAAGCGATGTTTACGTGACAGTGAGTGACTAGTGACTTATCGCAACGGAAAAGAAAAAAAAAATTTCAAATACAAATTACAAATCTTTTTGTAGAAAATTTTCAAGTAATAAAGCAAAATTACTCGTTAGCCATTAGGTTTAGGGCTAATAAAGGTCGATACTTTTTTACTCAGAATTCGATTCTCTACCATATTTTGCGATAAAATATATAGTGATCTATTTAAACAAAGGTGTCCTCTAAATCTTCGAAACGCCTTGACCTATAAAAAAAAATTGATACACAACGTAGTGCCGCTTTTTAAACCATGTAACTTTTGTACAAACATTTTTTCGTGCAACGCATACTTTGGGAGTTATAACGGTGCACACGTTACGTGGATCACCCTGTATCCGTTAGGTACATATAATGCAACGAGGGTGGGTATATGGACTCGCAGCAGTAGCATATCAAATCCGTAGAATCGATGCAATGAGACTATCGCATCTCGTTCACCATCAGCAGCACCATCACCAGGTGCAGTACCAATGCGAGCGAGAGAGAAAGAGAGAAAGAGAGAAAGAGAGAGAGAGAGAGAGAGAGAGAGAGAGAGAGAGAGAGAGAGAGAGAGAGAGAGAGAGAGAGAGAGAGAGAGAGAGAGAGAGAGAGAGAGAGAGAGAGAGAGAGAGAGAGAGCAGGAGGGAGAAAGAGTAGCTCGTTCGTTGAAGCCCATCACGGATTACCAAAAACCACGAATCGACCATCCTCCAACCTGCTCCATCGCACCATTTCTACCTCTTTCACCTATTCTCCCCCTCCATTCATCCATGCTCTCTACCGTATTCGCATCCCATGTAATCTGGCCCATCCCCCAAATCCCAACCGATATGTTTCGACGGAACGAAGGTTTTCCATCAAGCGACGAGGCACGATTCCCGAGACTACGGAATACGGTATTTCCGTGAATCACCACTTGGTTTCTCGATTAGTCCTTCACTGCGCGAGAAATTTCCTTCCGGCTCGAGGGTTATCGAAGAGAGCACATAGTCGGTCAATTCGTAAAATACGCGCGGTGGAAACCTCGTGCGGGTAACCTCGTTTGAATCCAGCGTCTGGCCAGTTTTCCTGATCAAGGTTTCCTGTGGAGGAGCTAGACTAAAGCTCAATCAAATACGAATATACCTGTAGAGGTTTATAATAGAAAAAAACGTACCACGGCTACCCAGGTGGTAGCTAGCTATTCTGTCCCAGGTTACCCGTACAGAGGGTGGATATCATTTAGCTAGCACGCACCGTTAGATGCTGACGTCACCTACCGTGTCTTCTTGCGTAGCAGGCAGCGTCGCTGCTGTGGGGGTTCAGTGTGCGCGTTTGTCATTTTTTGTTGGTGAACGGAGTACAGGCTGTTGACCCACGTGATCATCCAAACCGACGTTTGCACCGCTGAGGTTTTCCAAAAAAACCTAGCTTCACTTTTACGAGTACGCTTAAAACTTACGTGAAAAATCCTCAAAGTTGAAAATAGTTGAAGACATCACCATGGCTGAGGAAGAATACCGAGCGTGAACCCGGGACCGGGTAGAACGACAACGTGCTGTAAAACTAATAGGTGTACAACTTTGCTTCCGCCGTTGTTTTCCGAAATTCGAGGTGTTATTGGACAAAACTAGTTACGTCATTGGAAATTGGAGAAAACTAGTTATATTATTCAAAGTATTCACCATCGCCGGTCACTACTTTCTCTCATCTTTCGGGCAGCATACGAATCCTTACCTAGAAAAAGTGGTCGTCTTTTGCAGCGATCCACAAATCGGTTCAATTTTTTACTTCTTCATAAGTCCGGAAGTGCTGGTCAGCCAGGCCGTGTGTCGTTGAACGAAAAAAGTGATAGTCAGAGAGAGAGAGAGCAACATCGGGAGAATACGGTGGGTGGGGTACGACTTCCGAGTTCACCGTTTCCACGTATTTCTTGACCACTTTCGCAACATGGGGTCGAGCATTGTTATGCTGCGAAATCACTTTATCGAGTCTCTTGCTGTATTGCAGCCGTTTGTCTTCTAATACTCGGCTCAAATGCATTAATTGCGCTTCAGGCGGTTTTAACAGGTCGTAATACACGACACCCAGCTGGTCTCACCAAATAGAGGGCGTGACATCAATGTGAAAATCACCGTTCTTGAAGCGTTGAAACCACTCACGACACCTTCTTTCACTAATAGTGGCCCCACCGTAAGTATTTGAAAGCATTCGATGAGCCACAGCCGCAGATTAATTCATATTGAAGCAGAAAATAAAAACCTTCCGCAAATTACGAGTATTTTGCTCGTAAACTGAAATTTTCAAGCGTTGATAACTTTATAATGCAGATACAAATCGACCAATGTTTGTATGAGAATATCTTAACACATACCCAAAGCTATTGCATGATCTCTACGATCTATTTATTTTGTTAATTACTTTCCCCTAAAGCTATCTGTAGGAAAATGGTGGAACCAAAGTTGTACACCTAATAGATGTAGATGTTGAGATGTTTACTTCCATGTGGGAGAAGCCCAAACAAGTCACCAGACCATTGTAGGAGCTCGTGATGCTGACAACTGCTGATCGGATGGCGAAAGCAAACCAGTCATAAGTGATAGTAATAGTGAAGTGCAAATATGAGTCTTTGGCAAACCAAATGTAGAACTTAACAGTTAGTTTGCACTTTCGAATCGTATCTATTCGGTACAAAAAAATCTACACGAAAAACTATTTTCATATTTTTTAAAAATATTATATAAGAAAAGGCTTATAATTAAATGAGTTCATATGTAAAAGAATCTTCATATTGGAAAAAAAGTTCATCTTTAAAATGAAGATCATTGCGCTCCCCCCGCTCCTTTTATCAGTCCACATTTTCGTGCCGCTAGTCAGTTCATATCCAGGTTTCCGGAATTGAAAAGCGGAATGCTGGCTGAGCCGGGGCTTGACGTTATAGAAGACAGCTGGATAGCCATAGGGCCCGGGCCTAACCATTTTTCCGGCCTAGAACCTTTCCAGTGTCCCGGACCTGGCTAATTTCGAGACGCAATTTCCACACGAAACGATTAACGGGGATTTAAGTTATCATTAAAGTTAAAAAGCAATTCTGTAGTTTCAGAATCAAAATGGTACAGTAACATGCAATTAACGAGAATTCAGTGTACAACGTGAATACCATTTTGCCCGAAAGAATCAGGTGACGCAATGTTTCAGGGCCTTTTAAAAATTCTTGCTACTTTGAAATGTCTATGCAAATAATTCCGATCTAATTTCTGTATAAATTGGATATGATTACTGAGGTTCAAAGAACTTCCATTCATTCTTTGACTTGTGCGCCGGAAAATAGAATCGGGAATGATAATTTATCGATGTAATAAAACGACAATCACCCTCCACACAATTATAACTGCACAATGTGTATGCGACGGGTATTATTCCCTACGATTTCCTTGTCATTATTATCGATTTGATCAATCTCCACTTTTCATATGGAGTAGAAAAATGCATTTTGCCACGGTAAAAAAGAATTAAAAAAAAGAATCTGTGTCCTGAACTTTCTGTAATTGGCAGTGCGCACCCTGTTACAAAGGTGATCATATAGCCATAATAATAATCGAGAAATCATTAATTTAATTATAAACCGTGAGGGCAGTTCAAATTATTTTGAGTGTTGGAAATGGAAATGCGACGAGGTGGCTCATTTTCGCTCGTTCGGAGCTCGTTCGTGAAAATACATCCATATTTTCCGCCTGTAGATTGTGCCGATTCCCATCACCTCTGCTCCCCCCCCCCCCCCTTCCGGGGACCCCTCGTCCGGTGGCCGATAAATTGGTTACGTTTAACGCCGTTCAATTAATAACTAATAGACGACGTATACCCAATCTCCGCACGTGGTGCTGTACATAAACAGTCGTAGGGGTTGGGTGCCGCAACGTATGTGCAGCCGGAAACGTTGAGCCAAAACACTCGTGGAAACTGGAAACAGCCGGTGGTCATACCGCATCGTGGTTCGCATTAATTAATGAATACATCATGAGGGGTGGCCATCCGGACGAGAGACGGCTCGAGAAGTCCGTTTTCGGCGAGCCCGTTTCCCGACGATGGTGAACATGGCGAACGCATTCCGCTTCCATCTCCGAAGAGTAGAGAGTCTCGAGTCGCGGTCGAGATCGCCTCGCGTCATACTCGCTGCAGCGGCACGAAGTGCACCTCTCCAGGCTCTCCACACGTACTGGCTGCATAATTTGGGTTGATAATTTATTGGACGCTTCGAACTTTACCGCAGTGTTCTCTCCACAGTCCACACTGACACACAGGCCGAATCATAGCTCGGACTTCGGCTTGTGCCTATCGAATATGTGATACGAATCGCTGCACCGGTGTCGTTCATCATTTTGCACAATTCGCAATATCTGTATCTCGCTTTTAGTACACTCTTTTGAGTGAATTTTCACGCGGTGATTCGAACGTTTGTATATGGTAAATCGATGAACTACCGAGAGAACCAGAAATCACTGTACTCCGCATTCGGTTGATTTTTTTTTTTTTTTTAACGTTCTCGATTTCCGCATTGGTCAAATAAAATATCGATTTATCCACGATTGTATTCGCGCTCGAGTTGCGATTGTCGGTCGCGGTCGTGCTGGTGAGGATGGAACCCAACTGTGGTTCTCACAATATTTCCATAAACATCGAATTATTCCATCCCAATGGCCCGAATGTCTAGCCGCTCAATGAACCGTGGAAATATTTATTATCTCCGAGAATGAAAAAAAAAGAAAAACGTTGATCAAGTTTACTGAGATTTTCCTAGGTGAGATTCCATTCTTTCCGATTCTTTGCTCAGTCTGTTTAACCCCTCGTTTTTACCGGTCCGGGCCCGTCGACTCTTTTTTTCGCTATTCACAGAGACGCAAAGGTCCCATAGGACGAAGCGTCTCCAGCTCGCAAGGAGACAACGGGCATAGTCTGCAAAGATAGAAAGAACGGGCTATATAGGGTGTGAAGGGGAAAAAGAAACAAAGGCGTCGTGATATCTTCGCAGGGTGCGAAGCCTTGTGTACCGTCTTCTTCATGATTTCTCGCGAATAATTCTATCTCTCTTTGGTCCGTCCATTTCACCGTCTCCCTCATCGGGCATTGTTCGAATCTCTCGAGGGCCTACCTTCCTTCGGACCGTCGAACCTTTTCAACGCTCGCAAACGATTTTCGGACGTGCTGACGCGCTCCGTTCGCTTATACTTCATTATTATTATTATTACTGACACTTTGTTATCGTTCCTAGCCGCAGCCTCGCTTCACTTTTCGAATAACCCGCCGTCACAGGCGATACCGCGCAATAAATACAGCAAATCCTTCCCTTTATCACTCCAACTTCTCTCGGTGTTTTATTTCACCTCCATCGACCGACGATAGCACATCGTTTGAATGTTATTTACCATCGTTGTTTGAACTCAATTTTATCAATCCCTCGTTGGAAACCAGTGAATATTGATCCTTGTGCGACTGGTGATGTTAGTAACAGGCTGTTTGCAATTTTTCCAAATGAAAGCAAAAATGTCGTTTTTTGTTTCCAGACAAGGATCCATATCCGATCGACGCTCTGCTGACTTGCAATCACGCGCTGAGCGTGTGCCAGCGAGACAAACCGTGCTTCAAGTTGTTCGAGGACTTCAAGACGAGCTGCCGAGTCAGAGACAACAAGTGCAGAATGGACAGTCGGTGAGTTCGATGAGAAAACATCTTTGTTCAAATTTTTCATCACTTTTTTTTTGCCTATTCTGTATGTATATCCCATACCAGACAAAGACCGGAAGCTCCGCCACGAAGTTTGTCGGTTATTGTTGTCGTAGTATGTATTTGAAGACGAAAAAACGCCGGACTACGTCGCCACTGAAGAAACTACCGGGTGTTGAAAATATACAGTAAGTCCAACTTGACGAATCGTGGAATCCATGCAGCTCGAATAAAAAAAAATCGAGTTACCATCGCGTACACCCACTGGACTCTGAAAAGAAATTTCGAAGTCAGGCGCCAAGAACTTGTTCGAGTTTAGCTCGGCCAGTCCGAGTTTTCGTCTTATTCTCTCTTTTCGCGTGGAGTTATCCTGTCTTTCTTGTCGAGCAAAAGGGACCCCACCGTCCTGCTTCCATTTCTCGTGTCCTCCGGGACGTTATGTTCGAATTGTATTTCACTTTTTTCGACTCGTCGGTCTGACCAGCAACAGCTCACAGAAAAATCACCATTCGTCGACAATCCGCATTCACGAGAAAAACGCCAGAGGGCATTTTTCCAAGCGCATTCCATTTATTCGCGGATGTTGTAGCTTACGAAAAAAAAGTTACATTGTTGAAAATCGACCAATAAAATTCACGTGTATTCATTGCTTCGTTTTTTCCGAGATATTCATGAGACTCTGACTGGTGTAGAGACGATTTTTGAGATGTGCAAGCAATGCGATAGTATTTTTTTCCCCACTCATTTTTATAGAATTTATTACAAAATTTCTCTATTAGTGATTCGATGTCGTCTCACTTAACATTTACATGTTTTCGCGTAAGGTATGTCATCTAAACAAGAGCGCTCATTCTGGGAGTACGTAAAGCTCTTTGAGCGTATCGAAAGCTCGATCCACGAAATGCGTCCCCTGAGCGCGCTCGTACAACGCTTCAAGGGGCTCGGCTCGCGTGGAAAAACTTTTTGACGCTTTCGTCGAAGAGCTGTACCGGAAGCGAACACGCTTTATTTCCGGCTCTTGGTTACTCTCCACAGGGCAAAGGCTTACAAGCTTCAGTCAAAGCCTTCTCACACGGAAACGCTCCAACCCCCCGACCCCTCCCGCTGCATGTTCTGGAGGTTAAAATAACTTAAAGATGCAGTATTGGGTACAATAAGATGAAAAGAAAAGTAGTTTTGCTCTAACTTCATTCTTGCTCCGCACATGCGATGTAAACCGGATTCAAGGTGAGGCCGGTGAATTTCCAACTTCTTTAATAAGTAATAAAGAGAAACATTCGCTTAAATTCTACTGTATATTCCGTTTCATGTGAGTTGGTTGATGGGTGTCGAAACTATTAAGCTTTATTTGTCGAGATATTGAGCATGATCGTGGGCTGTATCGTCGGTTGAAAATGAGATATTGGGTCATTGGTGACAATGAAATACGCCGTTGGGATAAATACGCCTGCTGATGTCTAATTATTGGCCGTCTCCCCAAGGAGCAATCGTTCATGTATGTGGACTCCGTACTTGGTCGGAAGTTTACTGAGTCGCGAGAGATCGATATCTGGTCGTATATACACATGCAAACATCTATTGCATTATCTATCACACAGGTTACCTATGGATATACATACTGCTTCTCACGTATGCGGTTACGTGCGTGTGTGTTCAGTCTTGTGCAGCGTGTTTGAGTCAAATAGTTTGCAAATTCACTGAATGTTCTAGACTGCTTGCTTCTCCGAGATATCCTGATGCTCTTTACTTTCAGAACTCGTCATACTGCGGAGTATTCGAAATTTTTGACCAAAAAGGCCGAGAAAATATCGTACCTGAAAGTTGGTCAATATGAAAAAATGTCTGATAAAAAATCCTAGCAAAATGATATGCCACCTACGCATTATTTTTTTGGTTCGGTCAACTGATTTATAAATTTAGAACAACATAATAAACATAATTGGACTTCCAATTTAAAAATTCTTTAGTAATGTGAATTTTAAATTTAAAATTGCAGATAACGTCTTCCACAGTCGAAAATAAAAATACGCATTGGGTATGGCGATAAAAAATTGTTGTGTAGCTTATGTCAGATGAACGTTTTTTCTTTGTGTTGGAAATTTTCAAATGTTTTATCTCACGTTATCATCGTTTCAATATAAATTCACTCTTCCACCACCTACATACACGATACTCTTTATCGCGTTATCGTTTCGTCGAACTCGTAGACCTCTATTTCATAAGCAGGGTTCGTTTTATTTTATTTTTTGTCGAAGCTCCCGTACGAGTATCGGCCTACTGCAATCAGATTTTTATATTCCGTCATTATTCTGTCGCCAGGACGTTGTTATTGCAGAAGTATCCGCCGTGAGCTCGCATCTCGATATAATAGCGTAGATTATATTTTATATATTCGCAATATCGAGAGCCGTTGGTCGATCGCATCATTCCTGCGATCCATTATATCCTGACGCTACGTTGCCGCTGCTGCTTTTGCTTACAGCATCTCGGTGCCAGGCACGGTTATTCCGACTCTCGCTCCGACCCCGGCATCGTAATACGAACCTAGCCTTTCCACGGCTAAATTCACTCGATCGTTAGGAAAATTCCCGACAGGAAATGCGCTGCGGTACGCTCTCAGGAATTCTTTCCAAGCTGCTGCAGACTTCGATATACATACGTCCAATTGAATTTTCCTTTTTTTTCAATTTCGAAATAACTTTCACCATTCCATTATTCTCTCTTCTTCTACAACGATCTCGCACGGATCTACTTATCCAACTCATCGTATTAAGGTATTACTGGATGGATGATAAATATCAGAAATTCTTGAAAATTTGAGGAATGATAGTTTTTGATTGAATAATAATACATGAATTATTTCAGATTTTTTCACTGAATGGTTGACTCATTATAAATTTGCGAATTAAACTCGGTCTCTTATGGGAGAACAGCTTCTGCAGACGTTAATGGCTGCGAAACGAATTTTATATTATATCATCAAGATTTAGGACCGACAGATCGATTATGCTTAGATTCAAATTAATCGACTGAGTAATTGTGAAGAAATTAATGAAAGTAATGAGGAGTATCGCCTGAAACAGATGAAACATTAGTCCGAAAACGTATATATAGATGTAGTAGCGTTACTCGTTGTACCGCGTGAAGATGGTTATTTCCGCGTAAAACAATATATATACGTTTTCGGACTAATGAGAGTATGAACTTCGAGACCTACCCAAACAGTTGTACAGTCACTGACAAAACGTCAGTCAACCACACGCCAATATCGTCGAATTTGACTTGAATTCTTATGAAAAGTAGATAATTAATATTTCTAAGTGTCAATTTAATATTACTTTAGCTATTTGTAAGGCCAAACATGTACGGCATGATCTAGAATTGTCAATCCACGATTCGCCGGTTTTAAACTAACTTTTTGCCCGATGATCTGTTCGGTAAGAACTTATACATTTTTCATCAATAAGAAATGTATCGATAACTTTAACCGGTGTGAACAATTGTTAAATGTCATATGGCGGTCATGTAGCAAATTTATCGCATCCATTTTGCGGGATTCTGTATCTCTTAATTTATGATTTTATCGACGTTTTTCAGCCTTTAGCCAAAAATAGAACTCTCTTAATAGTAACGTAAAAGAGTGGTAAACGATGATGACTGTTGGGTGAGGTTCCACGAACTAGAAAGTTTTTTCATCGCCCGGCGAAACCCGCGGGATCGCGATGCTCGTTGGCCGTGGCACCAATTGCATGTCCCTTCAATCCCCATCGTTACGCGCCATGCCCGTGGTACTCGCGGTCTCGTTCACAATTACCGAAAAAAGAAAAAAAAACATATCGCTAAGCGACAATCACGCTCGTCGTTTGCTCTGAAAAAATGATGATTTCCCGCGCGGTTTACCCAACGAATATTTATTTGACCGCAGTTTTCGGGTTTCCGCTGTTTGCACCAAAATCGTTTTGGCAAATCGCATTTCATTTTGCGCTATCCCTTTGCATAGATTTATATGCCTTTGTGAGTAGCCCAGTGAATCGTTGATTACACAGCCTGGCGGAACCAAAGCAAGAGGTTGAAGGCAATTTCATTGGTGGAACCGAAATTCGACCGCTCCAACTTCACGGTATTAACCCTACTTTGGGTAGATCCTAATGGAGATTAATTGAGGATTCACATAGCTCGGCATGCGCTGAAAACCGAGCAAAGTTTGAAAAATTATATTAAAAGTTATATGGTAAAAAAAAAATCATATTGAGGACTGTTACATTTTTTTTCTTTTTCATATTAACATTTTTTTATGATTCTGAAACCACGTTTTTAGACATGGTCGGCATGATAACGTAATCAGCTTTTAATATTTCCAAAGTTTTTTCTAAAAACTTGATATTTATGTTCTCTATGGTCTGGCAAGAGGTGTTTTGAATTTATTGGTTAAAAATTATTTCATAAATTATTTAACAGAAATTTTTACATTTTTTATTCCATACAAGTTTTGAAAAAATGTAATTTCTTTATATCTATTAATAAGAAAATTTCCTCCGTCAGAATAGAATTACTACATTATTTTACTAGATTTTTATTTCTTTTTGGAAATCGAATAATTTTTGGTGAAGTTCTCGTGCCGACCATGGTTTCAATCAGTAGTCCATCAATACCCGTAAAAAATAATGTTAATACTTTAAAAAAGTTCTTATCGTTGAAAAGTTGATAAAAAACGTGAAATCAACAATTTAATTTCTTTCTTACCATATAACCTTTATCATAATTTTTAAAATTCACTCGATTTCTAGCGCGCCCACGGTATGTGACCCTAAATAATGTCAAAGCTGTAATATTTTAATGTTCATAATGGCAATACAAAATGGCAAACATGCATTCAATGTTTGTTTATTTTAACGAGATTCCGTCGAGCACCGTAATCTCGTGTTGAACAAAATCTACTCCTTATTAATAGGTCATTCCGGCCAAGCACTCCAGACCAGTGTCGATTTGAACTATAATCGACTCGACGGTATCTTTCATGGATCTAAGCAGTTACTATTTCGCATGTTCGAAAGGAACAATTTCCTAATATTGACTACATCTATTTTGATGCGATTTTGAAAAGATTCTCCTTCATATATTTAATAAGATTCATTTTGTTCCCAAGCACATACTGAATTAGCATTTGATCGCCAATTCCAATGGCAACGTTTATTCGTCGTTCAAGACGGCACTAGACAAAAGTGGATCGTCGAAAACTGCAGGATAGAGAGAAAATTCGTAGAGATTATTATAATCATTGGAGCGGTCGAGTTTGCTGTGACCTTTGTTCAGACGAGGAGTCGGACGTTCAACGAGGACCCCAATTTCGTGCAAGTATCCCGTGCACGCACCCTTTTATCACCGCTACATGCTCTTCACGCCTCGCTTACAAAGCTCTCTTAGCTTCTCGCTTAGTAAGGCGTGACAACGAAACTTTCAAACCACTCGCGCGAGCTCTCAGCACCTGCGAATACCGATCTTTCGACCCTATCTCGCATTTCCCCTCGAATGCCTCCACACTCGCACGGAAATAAGAACAATGAAAAAAATAAAATAAAATGAAATCAACATTGAATTGTGATAAACTCAGGATAATGAATGCATCAGCAATGCGCACAACACGTAAATTTGTCATGAAATGAAGTATCGCGATACTCGGTGGCGATTACAATGGCGAAACATTTTGTCATACATCAGTGCAAGTTATCGGCACGCTTGCCACGGTTTCGCATTGACAAATTTTCCACGCTTACAACGAATGCCTACGTAGCAACGATCGTGTCGCAACGGAACGGAACCTTGCCACCGTATCTACTACCTCAGCTCGTGACAGTAGTGCGGGTACACGCTACGGTCAGACCCCTCCCGTCTATGCTTCGTACCCAACACCCGTAACTTTCCTCCGAGCTCTGTATAATGCCCTCGCACGCTGCATACCAAATCCTATCGACAAAAACACTCGATTCGTGCACTCTGAATCCCAACACCGTTGTGGTTTTCCTCGGTATTATACTATTTGAACATCATATCGAACGAAACATTGAGCGTATTATTGTATTAACGACGGTTGTAAAACGGTATACCTGAGTAACGATTATGTAGGGCATCCGGAAATAAAAATGCTGGGGGGGGGGGGGGGGGCAAAATGGATCATTGCTCACTTCGATAGAAAAGTGCAATCTCGGTCAGCTACCAACTTGAATTCGAAACACCGTCGAGGAAGATCTATGGCAGATCAAACCACGTACCTTGAAAGAGTCAGTTGTTCAGTCGAACCTCGAGACACTCCGGCTTCTTTCACTGATTACTCGAATCATATTATTATGTCTCTTCTAAAACCTATCCTAAACCCAAATCGCGTTTAACTAGGCCGTTATTCCCCGCTACGTCATTTTACCCCGAGATATATTATATTTCATGGAATTAACGATCGAACAGCAAATCCGAAGTGAATTAAAATCCGTTTTGCATAACGAATAACCGTAATTATAATTTGTTCCGGATTAATATATCGCAACCGAATATCTGCAAAATTGCGAACGAATTCGACGAAAGTAAATTCGTCATCGATCCATCGTAAAATACTCCAGAGCATTCGAGTTATTTATTTATTCTTATTTCTCGTCGAAACCAGTACGATAGAAATTCGTTACGGAGGTAACAATCGAGCCGCGAAGCTGCCGAGAGATTTCAGAGTATTTTTTTAGTCGCTTTTCTCGGTTTTTTTTTTTTGCGCTCTGTCCCTCTGGCCAATCTCTCATTCGTCCGCAGGATTACGTGCAGTACGTACGAATACCGTTTGAGTTGTGGAGCGGCGCTTCCGTTGTCCGTTAGAGTAGACGAGCACACCGGGCTCGCTCCGCGGGATTCGCGCGAAACACCAACGTTTCGCCGGGAGGTTGGCTATGTTTGCCGATTGAGTAGAGGGCGCTAATTTCTAGTGTGAATTCGGCTTAGCTCGTGCAGCGATGAGAGAGGGACAGTGCTCCATCATGGTCTTCGTTGGGCCATTTCATCCGCTTCTACAACTACCTTCAGCGACTCTTCTTCCCTCGTCCGGGAAATCCAAGCCGACGAAACAATCGGGAAAACGCGAAAACTGCATCAGCATCGAGTACGAATTCGCTGTAATTGTTCTCTCTCTCTCGTTTATCGCGCTTGCCCGGCCCCGGGAATTGAAGAATCGCGTTGCAGCTTCGGTTTTCTCGCTCTCTTGCCCTTTCTCCACGATAGTCCATCTATCCTACTTCCGGTTGTCCCCGCTGCGTCCCTTTTAACCGGCTTCGCGTCCACTTTACCAAAAAGCCCCACGCTACACCGTTAGCCTCGGCTCCCCGATCCCCGTGCACGTTCCAGCATCGCTGGAAGCACCGGTACCTCCCTCTGCCACGGTTACTACCACCTCTCCGCTGCTTCGCACCCTTGGGGGCAACACAATACGCTGGTGATTAGCGGATTTGAGCAACCGTTCACGTTCGCACGTGAGCCCGGTGGAAAATCCCATGAGGGAGCAATACAACGAGCGATCGTTGTACGTGAGTCATCGGGCGGCAGTGAAGAGGAAATTTACGAAGTTGCTCGAAGGGATGATGATCGCAAACAATGAGAGACTCCGTCTGCTGTAAAATAAAAGAAAAATCCTTGTATAATTCGTTGATAATCGTTCATCTGTAGTGAATATTAATTCGGCTCACCGCGAATCATATTGTAATTGGATGGTAATGATTCGCAGTCGTTCGACCGTGCTTTACGACCCTGCGATCTGTCCCATCCACGTGAATTTGATGTTGCGTTAACGCCGATAACATGATAGAGAATCAATGAACGTAAAACCGCGGATGTTGACGGTGAGTCTACCTTTATACCTCATCATTCGCTCTTTCCATTAAGCTGATATTCGCTGATAGCGACTCGTTTTAAGCTCTCATCGGAAGTCGAACCATCTATAACGGGATATACGTAGCAAAACCGTCGTCATAACAAATTTTCAGTCATACAAACTCGGTAAAAAGTCGTGGATTTCTCGATTGTGCCCAGAGAGAATATTTAACGCTGACCGAAATATTCAAAGGAGAAGTTATTTAACGGTAACGAATTATTCTTTAATTGGGTAGAAAAAAAATAAAAATCGAATATGTGCGGGAACAGGAGAAAATGGAGGGAAAAAGTGTTACGATTCAACCGTTCGATATGCTTGCTGTTATAAATTACCGTTACAGCGCATTTTGCAGCAATTCCACAGTCGGGGGTGTCGGGCGATACGAAAAACTTCGTTAATCCGTGTGTTACACGTGAAATTCCGTCGTGTACCTATTCCCACGTGTTGAGGTGGTTGGCCAGACTGGTACTTCTGGAGGGTTCGGAAATTCTCGAGTGAATCGACCGCGACGAAAAGTTTTGCAATATTTTACGTACCGGGACAACGTTCGCTCGGGAATCGCTTTTGGAACCTGAACGTGCTAGATATTCTTTTCGCTTGCTAAGCTACTGCACCAGACCCGGAATACCGCTGCCACGATTATCGTGGCTAGGTCACCCAGTAAAACGCTTATACAAACACGCGATGTGACAAAAAAACGATTTTAACATTATGTAAAAAAAATATTTCACTGTACAAACATGTAGATTTATCATGAATTTTTCGTTACGAATAAAGCAGTTCTCGGAAACGGTATAAAAGTGCCCGCCTCTGCGGTCATTTTGTTATACTTCGATGAACGTGCGTTCATCACGGTATAAATTCTCCAATAATTGTTCTACCGTTAATTCATGAAGGCTCAAAAGAATTATTTGATGGGACTGCACTCTACATAATAGCCTTTATTGAGGAATTGAAGGCTCCACCGGTGTTTAACAATTCAACTACTCTGAATCATGGATGTGTATTTTCAACCGTTTTGGTACTTCAATTTATTATCGTTCCCATGTGATAATGAATTTTTTACCCGATACTCGAAATAACAACAGTATTAATGATAAAATGTGAACAATTGAAAGTATAATTTTGATTGACTTTGTCGAGAGAAGGCTTCTCAAAATAGACTGGTGATGAGTAAACAGACGACCAATTTTTGCAAAAAATAGGAATGGGATCAAGGTGTTCGATAATGAGTGCAGTGTGGGTATGTGTCTGTATTGGGGTGGTTCTCATTTAGGTCATTTTCGACCTTTGATTGCACTCAGGTCTGAATCGATAAAAAAGGGAGAAGAAGAAAAAAGTTAACGCTCATTTGAGCGTTCAAAGTCTATCTCGTACTGCGTGCTTATTTAACGTAGAGTTTAGCGTTTAAAATACATGAGATTTATTATTCTTCGGTAATTATATTGGTGGCGCGACTAATTATTCCCCGATAAACCTGATACCATATGAAATTAGCAGGTATGAACCCTACTTTTATTTTTTTTAAATTACACAAATGGGATTCATCTCATGTCACGTTTGCAATGTTCCTTCGACGATCGTTATCCAATTTATTCAAATAATATTGAGATAACCAGAATATTAGAGAGGCCCACCGACCCACATAGATTGCGGTTTTTCGAAATGGTTATGTAGGATATTTTACGTCAATTTTGGGGAATGGGGTCCCGGAATCTTCAGACATTCTAGTTATTGCTTAATTATTCGAACAAACTCGATGATGATCTTCAGGAGAATGGTGGAAACGTAGCATGGGATGACCTACAATATATGAATCTTTTTTGTCGTCAAAGGAGGATTCATACCCGTAGATCCCATGTAGTATATGATTTTTTCAGACATAATTAGTCATTTAAACACTATAATTTTCAAAGGATAGAAAAATGGCATGTATTTCCAGCGGGAAATCTTATCTCGGATCAGCGCGTGGTTATAATTAGTCTAGAGAGATCAAATGAGTCTTCACATTCTTTTCAAACCGATTGAAACCTAGGCGCAATGAAAATTAAAAAGTGGTTCAAATAAGAATCACCCTAGTATGTTGTGTCATGTGCATAAGCGAATGTCGCGTCCAAGCCCGTGAACAAAGCGCAGCGATCGTGTATGACGCGCGCGTTGTTAAATTGGCAGTCAGTTGGGAGCGATATATGTGAGAGATCAAGCGTCGAACTCAAACACGAGTTCGTCATGAGCAATCTCCGTGAGACAACAGAGGGTTAACTCAAGAGACGATAGAGGTGCAAGAAATCGTTAAGAGACGAGGGATGTTATTTTATATACGATGATTTACATATATTCACCCTGAACGATCTGCACTATCAATTCCATTCATTGACTCGTAAAATGGGCAAACAAATATTTGGGAAACATAAAATGATTAAATAACTTCCCGTATTATTAGTCGTCAAGTTTCTAGAGTTCTTATCTTCCTTCCAGAGGTATGTACCTATCACTAGTTCAATGCAATCTTTTAGCCTATATCCTGCTACATTCTCCCTTGTCAATAAAAAAAAGCCGGCGGTAAATGAATCAGTCGATTTCACATTGCTAGTGGCTCGACTGTTGAAACGTTCTATAACTGGATGTGCATTGGCCTGCAGCAATTCAGAACAGGAAAAAAGCAGCGTCATGTCGTTTGAGGTATTCCGTCTGTCGTTGTTCCGCTGTCCGCTGATCTCTCTCTTCCATTTCATTGTCCATACGTGAGATATTGCTCGAAATTGACGCATGACCATGCCCTCGAGCGACAATTTCCATTGGTACTTTCGGTATCTTCGTATATCCACACAAACATCTCTGCATGTGCCCAAACAGTGTGAATAACCATTCTGCGTTCAACAATTTTATATTCATAACCGAGTTAATATTCGCTCACTGGTTATAGATGACCATAGTTTTCTCATGACCTGCAGCAGCCTCCCCTGTTATTTCCAGCTCCGGGTTGCCACTGCGTTGTTACTAAACATTACTTTTCCAAATGCAACATACTCCGTCTCTCTGAATATAATAATAATTTCTCTGCATATAAATAATTTTACTCGCCGCAGGCGTTGCATCAACATGTACCAGGTAGTTACCCAATTAACTGGCCTTATTAGGCCAATTCGACTTGTTACAGAGTCGAATACAATAGAATTTATTCCGTCGATTCAATTGTAGTGGGAACCCACAACCCAGTCACAGATTTCTGCTTGGTTACAGTACACAAGAGAGTTCATAACTACACCGTGCTGCCAATACCGACTGCATCCTGCGGCAAAGCAAGAGCGATCCCTCTATTGGTTAACCCAAGTGCATTAGTAGTAGGTTAGTGACTTATCAATATCGCAGTTCGGGAACCCTGGATTCGACATACACCCACAAACCCATGAACCCAGCAGTCTCGTACGCGCCCCCCCCCCCCCTATTTCCTTCTTCCTGTGGCCAAGCTACCGATCGAGAGACAGTCGTTACAATTGTAGGTCTCAGCTAACCTCGGAGTAGCCCACTCGATAGAGCAATCGAATTCCTGCAATGGTATTGAACTCTAGAGCAGTTCTGGCTGCATATCCGTTCTCGAACCATTGTCACTCCCGGTCACAATGACCTCGTGGCTTGATCCTGTCAAGCGGAGATACGTGGGTACGAAACGTCGACGGTATTGCCTGGTTCTGTTAAATCTCCCGGAGACACGCGGGTGAAGACGTATTCACCCGTCCGAAAATCAACCTCTCGGTGCTCTACCGAGGCCACAGCCGATGGCAAAGTTTCCTTCCCCCAAACAGGAATTATGGACCGCACATAGAATGTTGAGATAAAATTGGAGATAGCAACTGAATTGTCTCGTTTCGTTCAATCGAACGGAATTCGCTGCACAGACAGTCACAGAGGAAAGCACGTAAATCGAATTGCTCTCGATTCGTCTTTCATATCTCGATATTTTTGCCCTGTCGTGCACACATTACGCAGGGAAGAAATGTCGAGAGAATTCGCCGGGCCTCGTCTAAATTCTTTTTATTCCAGTTTCCTTTATCTTTTTCTTTATCTGCCTTTCATCGCATCGAGGGAATAGAGTAGATGTAGCCGTTTCCGAGGAATTATTACTTTGATCCCGTGCCAAAAGTCTCCTTTTGTCTCAGCCTGAGAATCCTCGAAGAGTCGGTTCGAGAGGCTCTCTCGATTTTATACGTTAGGGTACCCCGGGGGAACTTTAGAGCCGATTTTACACCCCACCGAGGGTAGATTGAAGGAGCCGCGTATAGATGACGCTGCAGCAGGAATCTCACGAAATAAAAAGAGGCAAAGAAACAAGAAGCGAAGGACGAGCGGCCTCGGAGATGTACCTGGTAACTGAGAAGTCGTTGGGGTCGATATGTCGTTCAAGACGGGGTTGGGAACGACTCAACGAGCTCCCTACCTACGTCGTCGTTTCCGGTACCGTTGGACCTCGTTACCGGACCAAGAATTTCTCTTCCCAACATCCCTAAGTTTCTCTCCTTCGCTCTTCGAGTCCCTACACGTTACCATCTTAACTCAACCCGGAAGACGTTGCTCGTCGGACACCCTGGCTTACTACACAAGGATACAATGACTTGTTTAGCACGAAACTTGGCAAATATTTTCACGAAATACACAAAAAACTGGCAGTCTAGAGATATATGCTACGCGCGTCCAGATTGATAAAATGCTCGATAAGGATATGAAAAAGTCTATCTTATCCTCATTTCGGCAATATCACACATTCATTGCTGCCTATTCAACATTCTGCGAATGAAATCATGATGACCTGAGCTTGACCACGGTAAAATTTCGTGGATTCCGTTGCTTTTTTAAGATATGTTTTTGAAAATTATTTCTCGCAAGGTGCTAACTCAGGTCGTGGCTAACTTGGCACATATGAAGAAGACTGATTACAAAAATCTTCAAAATTCAAATTCACTTACTACTCGGCAGCGAGCGACAGAAAACACGAAGTATTAGTATATTGAATACGATTATTATTATTGTCATTATAATTATTATAATATATTTAATATGTCGCAAACCAGACACTTGACACTGGAAACTATATCTCAAAGTCGATGATTTCTTTTGAAAGAAATTAAATGGAACCAATCAGAGAGTCAGTAATTCGTTGAATTATATAAGTTTGTATTGGTATTCGATTGCCTTACGTAACATAACGTGCGACAGCCTATTGTTTGCCGTCAACACTCAGCGAAATTCGTCCGTAAAATCCTGAATTTGCCAAATTCAGCTGACGAGACCCAGATCCATAGGCCTTAATTACATAGCTTGCAAAGCGGTTATAATACGTTTTGAGTAGACTACATTTCCGAGTAATCAAGCTATTAATGTTGACCAGTTGTTTGAATGGCCTCTGGGCACTTTTGCGACTAAACCGAATCTTCGTCGACGATCCACCGAAATATTTTTAGCACATAGCTGATCATTCATTTATCATCAGTATTACGATTTCCGAACACCACTTAATAGCAGAGGCAGCCAAACAACCTGGTCCATTTACAGATAGCTCACAAAGCAAAATTTGTTCCCTGCTAGGTTGCTTATTCTACGTATTGACCCCTTCTGTACCCGATGCACGGCAATCCATGGCAATAACGAGAGCAAAACTATGTCCATCGATGGTTTGGGCCAACGTTACGATTGTTCTGAACCATTGGATCGGAGTACATATCCTATTTCCGTTGATAATTATCCAGAGACCATAATCAAGACAAAAGCTCTATTATTTCCAACTATGAGGCGAGAGAGCTTTTGAGAGCATTATTCACACTAACTTCGTTTTCAGCTCGCTTGTCGACCGCTCTTCATCCAGTTCTAATTCTGCCTACCCGAACATCTCATTCAATCACTTTTAGTTAATATCGACTAACGAAGTAACGAATGCTTCGTTCAATAGATTCGGGATAAACTCCGCGGTTTTCGAGATACAGGAGTATAAATTGAGCTCACAAATTTAGGACAAGCTGGAAATCTAGCGTGCTATGGTGCCCTGAAGAATCTATTTTTACATCATAACAATTCTGATAAACGACGGATTATCGTCCATCCGAAATAATGCAAGATTGGAAAACGTCTGTAAAACACGGAAATGAAGAATGTCATGGCTTGTAGATCGATTTAGAATTCGTGATTGTTTAAAAATCGTTCAAAGTATTGAAAAACATTCTGACTGGTTCAGTAGTTGACTAAGAACCCTTACGGTCTCGGCCCGCCCGTCTCTCTGTGTGTCACAACCCTTCCATTCATTCATGTTTATACGATGTAGAACAACGACGCAAAAACAGCAATGATCGGATTTTGGACGAATAAAACTAGTCGTATCCGCTTCCCATAGATTGAAAAGTGTACTCAACATTTTTTTACTCGCCCTACCGAGTGGTGTATCTTTGAATAGATTTTATCGAACCCACCAAAAAATGGTTTAGGATCGTTCAATTTTACTCCTTCAGTCACGAGATATTTGATTTCAAAGTCGTTATCAGAGCTTTACCCCTCTCATTCAAAAGACTAGTACCTTCAATGAAAGTTATAACGAGCACCGTAGCAATAATAGTTTGTGAAAAATTTAAAAACAACGCTTTTTCAGAAGCAAGCAAATGTATGAAGGTGGAATCACTCTCATTGCGTATATTAGAAATAGCTCTAGAATAGCTACGGAAACCCATGATGTGCGTGTCCAACACGCTCTTGGCCGAGTTTTTTTCTCCATTAAGCCAAGCGCGAGGAAATACAATACGCAATTACCGGTATAACAACGCGAGCGAATGCACCGGAAGCTCACGTCATCGACTTTTCCAGTGAGAACACGTTCGCCCTTTCGACGCTTACTGTGAGCATATTTTTTCACTACGTTCTCGTTCGCTCAGTTCCGACAAGCAAGCAGCTCAGTAAGCCGAGACACGATGGAAGGAAAGAAAAGAAAGGCAAAAGCAGCTTGTCGAGAGAGGCGTTTAAGCTCCGTAAAAATTTCCGTACCACTGGCATGGTTACGGCTCTCACAGCTACCCCTAACTTGAAAATGGAGTTTCCTTCTTGGAGGGTTCAGCAAAAAACCGTTAGACCGAGATGGAATCCAAGAAGGAAGCAAACAAAAATTCTTCTCGTACCAATGTACGACTGGTGAGTCTGGCACGTTGAGTAGCGGTTTTTTATCTCACTGCTAGTTTCCGTTTTTCTCTTCGTTTATTGTTTTGTTTTATTCCTTAAGAAATTTTCAGCGATTGGGACAAGTGAAAGATGGGATGGCAGCTTATAGGACGAGTTTAAGGTAGCTGCGAAACGTTGATCTGGAAGGAGATAGTTATACGTCGTCTACCTTGGAACATTCGAAGTTTACGGTGGCACGTAAGTGGGTGATTATATGTTGAAGCCGTCGTCACTCTCTCGCAACCCTTCTCGTTTTCACCACGAGCGGGTAGTCCAGACTTCAAGCAGAGCCCCGGTGGAAACCGCATCACTGCCAGCACTCATCGCGCCAATTAATATCAATTTCGCTAATCTCCACTGTGACCTTTATATTCCGTCTTCCGTCGAACCATTCGCTCAGCTCACGATCTTTCTCTGAATAATTTTAGGAGTCGTGGACGTCGTTGCCTCGGTAACGTGGAAGGAGAAATATCGTACCGATGTTCGGAAATTCGTGGCTTCCTGCTGTACGGTGATTGAATGAACATGATGAGGCCAAGCTCGAGTGGCAGCTAGCATTAATTTGTCGAATCCCTTCAATCCTTTCTCGAGATAACTGCTTGACCTTTATGGCGATATCATTTCAGAAGCAGTACTGCGAATATGGAAAAGAGCCCCTTCCGGATTCTTCTTCGGGCGGTGACAATTATTTTGTGGAAATGTTGAATTTGCATCCGTAACTTCAATCGATAACGAGGTAGTCGATCCGAAGTCGAGAGTCGTCGTCAAAATATCTTCGATAACGTAATGAGGCCGCGGGGGGCACGGAGGTTAAGGACGATTTTTAATCATCTTTATCTCTGTCGGTATTCGGTGTTTTTTTCCAGAGAGTACAGTATAGTTCGTAGAATATTTAATTACCGGCTCGTAGAACATGTTAATCTCGACGATTGAAGATTAAATCATATATTGGTGAATATGCTGGTCATATTTGAATTTCTATAGAGTATGGATTCGGAGTATGTAGCATTAGGGTGGCTTGAAAAAAAAGGTTTATTCTGATTTCAATCAAAATACATTTACTGCAAAGTATCTATTCCGGGGAATGAACCCCAAAGATGAACCCGATCAGACCATGTTTAGGGGTCGCGCAAGATTTTTCAAGTTTTTCCATTTGACTAACAGGGGAAAAACAAAAAGTTTCCATTCAAACAATCGTACCTCCGCCAATTTTGTAGCTACGTTCATCCCGTAAGTTCCATTTGAAAGCTCTTTAAAACCCGCTGAAGGCCTTGGGAATCCGATTGCAACTTACGGCGATAATTTTGTTTTCTCGTAAGAAATTATCGACGGAAATTGCAATCGGATTCGAAAGGTCTGCATGCCATTTAAAGCGCTTTTAAAGAGCTTTCAAATGGAACTTACGAGATCGACGTAGCTATAAAATTGTTGGAGCTACGATTTTTTGAATGGTAACTTTACGTTCTTCCCATGTTAATCGAATGGAAAAACTTGAAAAATCTTGCGCGACCCCTAAAAATGGTCCGATCGGGTTCACCTTTGGGGGTGAATTTTCCAGATGCAAGATACTTTGCAGTGAATGTATTTTGATTGGAATCAGAAACTTTTTTTTTCGAGCCACCCTAATGTAGCATATCCAGATCTGGAAGTACAACTGCCGTCATGGTGTTAGCTCATTCGACTCCATATTTCATGTGACCCTTTCGACACCCGAATAAGGGTAACGTGAAAAAACAAACGAAAAAACATCCATATCTCGTATACACACATAGATGAATATGGGGAGCGACGTTCCAAATCGCCGGATGGGAACCCTTCTATCGCCCGATGTGGTCGATGAATTTTTTGAAGTGAAAGTTCTCTCGTTCGAGCGATTTGTGTGGTAATCGGAGGAAGCAGGAAGGCGGGGGGGGGGGGGGGGGGCGATCAGGTGCGTGCCGGCTCAGCCTCCTTCCCCTCTGGCGTGACTGGTAGCAGACTTGATCACTCGGATCTTTTTACTCTCTCTCTCTCTATCTCTCTCTCTCTGCTATCAGTTAGCACACTGGATTAAGCAAGTACTCGCAAGCGCAAATAGATATCATCGTCGTACACACGTTTACTCGTATTTTGCGATTATGTGAACACTTTTGTCATATGTGCGTACTAAAAGTGTATCTCATGTTTGGGGGCTGATGGGAAGTGCGACTTCCGAAAAATCTCGGAACAAAGAAATAAAAGTTTAACTATACCGGTGTAAAAGCTTGAATAATCAGCAATTTTTAAGAATAAACAGGGTTATATTATTCTCTTAAGATACACCGTGTTTTTTTTATATGAGTATGAGTTACACAAGTATGAGTTTTCGTATTTTTATAACTATACAGTTAAAAAAACTTATAAAAGCGATAAAAAATTAATTTAATATTGAAACGTGTAATTCATTGCATGTGTTTATTGGTATTCTATAGGAAATGTGACAGTCACTTCGTCTGTAATAATTTCGTAGAATGTTTGATCACGATTTAAGAAAAATTTGTAATAAAAAATTTGACAAAGAGATTACAAATTGAAAATCCTCGAACAATTAAAAAAAAGTTAATTAATAACAAATTAACGTATAATATGAATATATAATACTGTAATATTAAATACATATGAGTGATTCCACAAAATCGAGACGATAGTTACAACAGTCGATCCTCGTAGATCTTCGGAACAATTTAGATTGTTGTCCTTGATAACGATTTACTTTTCAATTTTGAAAAACTTCTAGTTTTTCCGAAATTTCAATACCGATTTCCTATAAAAACAGAAAGAATAAAATCTGTCTTGCAAAAAATCGATTTCTCAAATATTTTCTAGTATTTTTTTATGAAAAAAATTAAAACATCGGTTTTCTATAAAAAAATAATCGAAATATTAATTTTTTTCAAAAATAGACATTTTCCTCTTCTTTACGAAACCATTATCATATATGGAGATTTCGAAAAAACTGAAATTTTTTCAAAATTGGAGGATAAAAAATATGTTGGGAACATGCTGCCTACATTAATTTTATGAAAAAGAGTTTCTCAATTTCGATAAAGTATATAAGAAAATTTTATCCAATTAAAAATGGTGGGAATAGCAGTGACCCCTTGAGAAAAAAAGGGAGACGGGTTAAGGGCGAGGAGGGTCTCAAAAATCTGAAAAAAACAAGTGAGGCTGTGGGATCCAGAAGATACTAAAAAAAAACATCGACCACATCAGGGGATAGAAGGGTTTCAATCCGGTGATTTGGGACGTCTCTTCCATATACATATCTATATTGATATAAATACAGCTCCAAAGATACAGATATATATCCAGATTCATCTGCAGAATGCAGTCAGATTTAGAGCGACGAGACGCGGGCTTGCCGAGAAAATAGAACGGGCCCGTAGCTTTCGACCCTTATAGTCAACGAACCCTGACGTTTTTACCTATGTACCTTGAAACTTTTTCTCCTCTAGTTCCACGCAAGCTTTTGTCGCTCATTCTTGTAAAACTTTAAAGAATCCGCAGTAGACTCGGGTTGACCGCGATTATACACTACCGCCACTCAGTATCAGACCACTTACCGCGCGCCCAACCAAAAACTAGTCGCGACTTTGGAAGATGGTAGCTCCGTCAAAAATAGAGCTACAGATTTTACATGGAGACCATTGCGAAGCATACTTAATCCGGCGTGAAGTGAACCTCAACTGAGTGGATTCGGACTTTTGTATCCCGAGATATCATGTGAGGATGATAAAAAAATAATTCCGATTTCGACAGAATTTCCTGCCCCAACTTTGACCCATGGCTGGTCTCAGGAAAATTTTTTTGAGAATCTGAAAAAATTCACGAAGCACCGTTCAGACTTCAGCTCTTGATCCGTCGAAGAAAAATGGAAAAATCTCAACGGGTTCTTGAGATATCAAGTTATATGTGTGAGCGTGCAGAATCCACATGACGACCGGCGGTAGCCCGACTTGGAGGTCTCCGCGAGCGTTTCGCTTACTACGCCAGGACCGAATATCGAATAGGGGCTCGTGTGGGCTACCATTGCTCTAATTATTAGAGCAGGGGCTCGTGTGTCGTTGGGGCAGGAAATTCTGTCGAAATCGGAATTATTTTTTTATCATCCTCACATGATATCTCGGGATACAAAAGTCCGAATCCACTCAGTTGAGGTTCATTTCACGCAGAATTAAGTATGCTTCGCAACGGTCTCCATGTAAAATCTGTAGCTCTATTTTTGACGGAGCTACCATCTTCCAAAGTCGCGACTAGTTTTTGGTTGGGCGCGCGGTAAGTGGTCTGATACTGAGTGGCGGTAGTGTAATAAAGAGCTATTCACTTAAAATTCAGTCCCACGATTCTTGCGAAGTTCCAGAATAACCCATAACATCCTTTCAACGACAATTATCCGTGATAAGGAAAGAAAAGTGATATTTTCTAGTAATGCGTTAAATGCCATTCGCCGTCGGTACTTCGGGAATCGGACTATTTACTTTTTATTGGCAAGTATAATCATTAAGATGATGGAGTGATATATGAAAAGGACTCCAATGAGGTAGGTCTGTCGCAACTGTAAGCCTGCCAAAATACTGATCGCGTGAAATGTCGTTCTGGGCTCTTAAGCGAGGGATGGATTATTTCCATTTATATATTCTTTTTACGTATGCATAATGCAGCGTTTCCCCCTCCTCCTCCTGCCCTTCGTGGGCTGAGCTACACACCAACGGTGCTTCGGGGGGAATTGAGAAAGAGAGAAGAAGCCTCGGCTGAGCTTGCGGTCGACGCTCTCATGACTTGGTTAGCTCGAGCGAACACTAATGACCCACGAGAATACATCCGGCTTCTCCGGAACCTTTAAACCCACCTCTTACCAATTCTTTTCGGTTCCGATTCAGCCAACACCGTTTTTTTCTTCTCGAGGTTTCACCACTCCGAGCACATAATCGAATATACTCTTCGAACAAAAAAAAACCCAAGTGATCACAGAATTTGGAGAGCGTACGAACTCCTACATACATACAGATCGGTTTCGAAAAATCTTGAATTTGAACAATAAAAGATTGCGAGTTACCAGAATTTTTATGCAATTAAGCTACTGCATTTTTTACCGGTCCGTTAGAAGTTAAAATGTAGGTCCGCTATGTTACGTTTTCATGCTATCAGACAACGAGTCGAAACGAATTCCGACAAAAATAAAACAGTGTATTTTTTATTAACGAAAACAGACGATATCTATCGAACAATCAAACTCAGATGACTTGAATTGGGGAATGATTATAGAATTACTA